>SMSQ01016465.1:90041-112008 GCA_019453375.1 Ctenoplectra terminalis
GGGGGGGGGGGGGGGGCATTATCCTGCTAAAAGGATCGCATTCGGTGGCTGCTTTTTGCCAGCCGAAAACGTCCACCGTAAACGCGAAACTGATTCAAAGGGAAGAAAAAGCTTCTCCCATATAAATCTGAGTTAATTCTACGAAGGGTGAATCGCGAAAACGCTGAGGAATTCAACTCCTGAATCACGTTTCCTTGTTCCATGAATCTTGTAGTTTGTAGAGTTCGCGAGAGACGAAAAAATTGCCTGGTATATTTTTTAACATACGTAGTTGCTCGACAAACGTGGATTTCGTAAAAAAAAGTGAAAAGATTATAATACCGAAGCAACGATATTATTTCAACATCTCTCTAACCATTCGAAGAACGTTTTTCTAAATCTACCGCATTGGAATTTCTCGCGGAGCTTGCGTCATTTCCTGGAAGAGGGATACCAGGCAGTGTCGTTGATATTCACAGTGACGCGATTGTCAGATGCTCGGGAAATCTTTTCGGTGGCGTCGCAAGAATAAAAATATTCAAGAGGATCCATTTCTATGAACGATGTGGAGCAACAACGCTGTTGCTTCCCTCGACGTCAGATATTCAGACGACATTGTCGATACGGCTGACATCGAGATAACGGCTCGAGGCTGTCGCGAAGAATCCGAAATCGCTAAATTACCAGGGACCATTGTCGTGATCGCAGGATATCTGGAAAAATCGCGGACGCCTGATAAAATTTCGCTGCAGTTTTTTCACCGTATCGACGCGAGCTGTGCGACGAAAGAGAACAGTTGTTGCGGTGCATTAATGTCGACCGAGTTTCTAAACTAACTGATTAATTCGCTCTTTACGCGACGGCCAATGGCTCGTTTGTCGTGCTTTCTTCGCGTTCAATGTTTGATTTCTGATGTTAGTTCTAACTCGCTTACACGGTTCTTAAAATCTTTCATGGTTTCCCACTCGGGTGATCGTATAACGCTCCGAATGAAAGTATCGAGAAAAACTTAACAAGTGTGAAAAATTAATCCGAGCGGAAACGAATCCAGAAACGGACGATCACACTCCAACTCGTAAAATATAATACTCACTCGTTTTTGGTCATTTTGCAACGTTCTTTGTCCCATTTTCCATCTTCACGCTCGACTCGTACAAGTTGCGTAACCTGCAAACCATGAAACGGATAGCGTTATTAAAAACAGCAAAAACCCATCGAAATTGATCGACGCTGTTTATAGCAGAGGAGATAGAATCGACGCGACGTTTCGGTAATATTTTAATACCGCACCGATATGACTTTACGGGTCCATGTTTTCTTTGGTGCGACACAGAATTATTGAAAATCGATATGTAACAGCTTCGAGTTACAGCCTCTGCTTGCTAACGATTCGATCGTGTCCATGTGTCACGTACTCGTTACGTCTATGAGAATCCCAACCAGCGACACCGAATCGAAACGCCGTATAAGGCAATGCGACACAATACGATGCATCGTTAAAAAGTGATTCGCTGTAAAAGAGTTCTTTCGACAGGCGATTAATTAATCCCTGTAGTATGCTGCGGTACAGTTTGACCAGATTGTACAAAGAATCATCGTTCTAACTCGAAACGACCATCCGATAGGTTTCTAAACAGACAATCCAGTTTCGCTTACTTCTTTGTCAGACTCGATTTCTACGAAAAATCGCATTAACTAATGAAATATTCAAATTTGAACGGCCGTTGTTCGCAATTTTCGTCCCAAGCAAAGGGATTTAATCGTGCTTTCAAAGCTTCCATGGCGGACTATTCTTAAACTCGTTTAATGCTCCCTGACGAAATTTTCTACTAACGGTAAATAAGTAAATTGAAGTTTCTATTCAAAAGACGTTCGTAGTCCAAGTAAGTGTAACGTTACAGGGCGAGCAGGTTATAAAAGTTTGCGGATATTTCTAGAAATTAACATATTATAACTTTAAACTAAACTCCGGAGACGTTGTGCAAAAAAATTGCGAATTCTTTACGTTATATCTTTTAATTCGTTCTGAAACTGGTGGTGGGAAAAAAAAAAGTATTAGGTCTGACATACATTTTGAGCCACTGAGAGATTAAAATGTTCTTTGAATAACTGTAAAGAGGATTTTAGCATTGTACCGGGTGTATATTAGAACGGTTAAACGATCCTCGTACGAGACGTTGAAGAATGTAGTCGGTTGTTAGCTCGAACCTTCGCGGTTCATCGTGGAGGAATGAGAAATACGGGGTAATTCGGAATATTTAATGTGCCAGAAAGATTAAAGCGATTACGTATCTCGAGGAATGCTAGATGGTACCCCGCATTGTGCATAGTGCAGAGCGCACAAGGCCGCGCACTCACCTTCGTTAACGCGTTCATTAAACCTAATTAACGATAAACGTGACCCGATAAAGTGTCGTAAGAATAATCTCTGAACGAAGAAATGTGTGACGTTCACAAGCAAAGCTTTTAGTGACGCGTATTTCTGTGCAAAATCATAAAACGATGAAAATAAAGGGTTCCGTTCAAAGTTTGATACTGGAAGACCAGATTAAAGGAGCGCTGCTAACAAATCGGCGTAACGACGAGCGTTGAAAATTACGTTTCAATGGCAAACACAAGATACGTCGTGGAAAGAACAGTGGTTTCCAGATTGTTCGCGTTCCAACAAGACACACGATCAACTTGCTTCCTAAGTAGACCAAAATAGGATGGAAGTAAAGTCGTTTCGCAACACCCGTTACAATTGACTCGAGACAACGGAAACTTGGAAAGCTACGTGATTCACCGGGCCGGCTAGGCGCTCTCCAGCTGGAAGGCACACCTTCGGGGTTGTGCAATGTCAAATATTCAAGACAATCCGAAGAGTCTCATAGACTCAGCCAACTATATTCAAAACTAATCTACCAAACTTGCAGGCTGTTGCATTTTCCAGTAAATAACATTTGCACCGAGTTAGGAGCGCTTGCACAAAGAAAGTCGGAAGAAGACACAGACCTACATACGTCCACAGAGAGGGAGAGAGAGAGAGAAGAAAGATAGATAGGTGGACGAAGCGGAACCAGAGACTAAAGGCACCACAGAAACTGAGGGAAAAAGGAAAATCGTTGTACGGAAACACCGAAAGATGAAGCTAGGACAGAGTGATGATAACGACAAACGTAAACGTCGAGATTGCTTCACTTTCCATTAAATCACGAGCACCGGAGATACTGTTGGCTTGGACGCGCACGCGACCATCCGTATAATAGTGTATACCCACACGGACACGGGTGTTGCATCGTGGTTGCAGTTAACTATATTCCGCGACTGTCGCGACGCAACGTACTCGATTAACCCCAAATGTCAAGATCTCTGGAAGAATTTGTCGGTGAAGAGAAACGAGCTGCGCGTTGGTAGAATTTTAAGTATGCAATGCGTTCAGAATTATCCCGCTATACCTTTCCTGGAAAATGATAAATATACGTGCGATAGAACTGGTAACTTGCACGGTGAAATAGGTATGTAGGGTGACAGTGATAATCCTGAATAATCTCCATTGTATTTACGGTTAAATAAACCAGGAGATACTATACAGGTGTGTGTGTGAAAATATGTAAAATCTAACGACTACCAGATACCGAAGGATATAAGATAAAATCGGAAAATCAAGAGGAAATTAAAAGGGTAGAAAAAAATGAATACTTGGCTTCACCTTCGGTTCGTAAGAAGCGAATAAAAAAGGAATTTGAATAAAAACGAGTTAAAATTACGAGTTACCGGTATTGGTTAGAAATTAAAAATTGTTCCAATTGTAAAGCTCACGGCTGTGAAAACGATTCGGTGAAAAGAGCAAGTCCGATCGGAGCGTTATCTCGCAACAACCAACACGTTCGCCTTCGTTATTTATGTATTCGTCCACGTATCGCCCAGCCAGTCGTCGGCCAGGCTTTGGTTGGATTTAAAAAATAACGATGCCCTCGACGAAACTAATTTGATTTTCGTTGTCCACGCACGTTTCCGGCGATGGAGGCGCAAAACGATCGGATTTCATTGGGTTTTAATAAAAGTTTGTTAAGCCGTCGTTTAATATCGGCCTACGTTTTCATATCCTTCGGCACGCGGAACACCGTCTGGAGTTACAGAGCTACAAAGCTACAAAGCTGCATAGCTACAGATTTCCAGTGCAGTTTTTCCACACCATCGGAAATGATTTGCACGTTTCGGTCGCGCACGGACGTCGCGTAAACGTGAAAATTGGAAAGCGACAAACGGTCCTCCGATATGCATAAATCACGGCAGGATTCAATAAGCGGAACTCATTGTTCCACCAACCCTCGGCTGCACCGGATTGTTTGCTGTTTTCTGACTAGGAAATTTCAACGCGTAACGCCTGAAGAAGCAAATTAACGCGAAGCCAAAGAAGAATCTTGTTCTGCAAACTTTTCTCGGTTTTCTAATTTCCTGAAATTATGTTGAACGCATATGAAAGCGTAGCATAATTCTTGAGCCGTGTCAGCGAAAGGTTAGTCAGCGGCTAGAAAAGAGGATTGTTTCAGCCGATAAAAGAAAGAACCGCGCTTTTTTCCGTGGAGAGTTCCCGGTTTTTAATAAGTTATTACAACCGACCCTGCCGCAGAATATTCTCGAGCAACGGTGCTTATATTTTTCCCTCTTTCGAGCCGGAAGATCATAAAAATCGCAAGTCAGGTACAATCTCTGGGTGAGTCGTATATTCGCGACTCTGTTCGTCGTTCCAACGACAATCCGCCGGGGAAACAGGCGAAAGGCAGGCAAGTATAATACGAATTCCCATTGTAAATCCGACCAAGATCCTCGGGAAGACGAACAGGACCGGCTTGCGAAAGAAGCGAAAGAAGCGAAAGACGGTTCGAAAGACTTGCACACCTTTCTCTCTCGCCGTTTATCGAGAATGAAAACGAGAATAATAAAGAAAAAAGAAAAAAGAAAAAAGAAAAAAAAGAAAAAAAAAAGGAAAAAATGAATGGTCCGGGGAAAGATGGAGAGTGGTAAAAAAGGAAGGAAAGAAAGAAAGAAAACGATGGAATCACAGATTTAATAAAGGCTGCTTGAAAGCGCGCTAAGCGAAAACCGATTTCATTATAATGTACTCCCACCAAGCGCGATCAATTCCTCATGGATGCTGACTGCCGTGAGATTTCGTCTCCCCCTTCCGTACTTCTCGCTTCACCAACTCGCCCACTTTCTTTTTTCCTCCACCTTCAGGTTCCTTGACCTCTCTTTAATTTCGTGCCTCTTTCGGGCGGATAGAATCGCGCTCGAAACCCGTACGGTCAGCGGCCAGCCTCGATTGTCCGGTCAACCCCCGAAACTTACACCTCCCTCTCCTTTCTCCTTAGCCCCTTTATACTTGATCCGTCGATAATTAAGAAAGTTTCCTCGGGATCCAGATTTTGCAAGAACTCTCTAACGATAGGGGCTGTCCGTAAATATACAGGGTGTGGCAAATATTGCACGGTGGGTAGGCTTAACGATTGCACGAGACAAAATTCCGCAATTCTCGTAAAATTTTCTTTTCCACGTTTTCCCTTGTACCTACGATTTTCAAACTGATGGAAATAACACGGTTATTTCAAAATATCGGAAATTTCAAAATAAAAATATCATTTATCGACACCTATCGACACATTATGAATTTGTTACCAATAAATATAATAAAAAGATGATTCGCGTTGTTACGGACTAGTTTTGGCTGCACCAAATCCTGTTTTCAAAAATGTTCCGCGAAAATTGTAATTTCTCTCCTAGCTGTCTCGCTGTCCAGTTGTTTGAGCGTACATTTTGCATATTCATGCGGTGACCGCAGAAATTGCAATAGTCGTGCGGCATATTCCGTAATAGACAAAGCTGCTGATCGAACGAGAAACTGTTCAACGGGCAGTGATACAGTTTCCTACCTTTCGTTTGGACGGTCGAAAAATTTTCTTACATTTCCACCCTTCCCTTCAAATGTTTGATTCGCATAATTGAAACGAAACGTTCCGACTATATATTTTAATGGCTTAACCATAGCGTATTGAAGTTATGAGACGAAAACTATACACAAACTTGACTTTACAGCTCCCAATATCGACGAAATGCAAATATTCTTTCCGGAGGCCGTGCGGTACGGTTAAACGTCGTAAAATTCAACGAAAAGCGTTATATCGATTTCGGGCAAATATTGAGATTGCTCTTTTTGCGCTTACATGCATAATTCAGCATGATAAATTACAAACCGACGAATTTCCGATATCGTACCATAATATAATAAGATTTGGAAAACACTCCCTACCAGATTATAATGGTGATCATATTTCAAACTCCAATATTTTCGCTATACTTCGTAACCATCGGCTGGCAACCTGCGTAACACATACCGAATCGCTCTTCTGGATTAACGAATATTTATAGTAATATTATAAAACGAAGACGTGTCCCAAAGTAGAATGCTCGAACAGCGTTTAGAATTAACCAGGAATCGACGAAACAACGTTGCCATCTTTGTTCCCAAAATTATACGGTGCCTAAATCCTAGCATCCAGGTGTTTCGCGTACGTTAAACCGTACCTAACTTACGGAACAAGTTAACACCGGGATACCACAAACTTCTGACGAAAATCGGAAACAACGAAAGAAAGCCAACCATGGATCTACCATACCGAGTTACAAATTCCAAAGTTTACACGAGCCAGACGAATGGTTTAATCGCTTCTTCTATTTATACAACAGCATCCTTTTTTCGCCAGCTTAATATTATTAATATTATAAATAGCTTAGTACGCTGCCAAAAAGGCGGCTAGTTTGCAATGAAACCAAAAGTTCATCGGTGGCAAACGAGTTAAACAATGAGTTGAAACTCGGAGGATCTCTGATCGCTCTCACAGACAATTTCCGAGCGCGTTCGTTCGCCAACCGTCCGGAAAAACGAGCGCATTTTTCACGAGTGGCATTGGCGAAGGCAGTGGTAGCGACCGCTGCGTTTTCTTCCGGATTTTGTTGAACGACTCGTTGAAAATGCGAACCAGAGAACACTTGCGATCCCCCCTGCGTCCGCTGTTTCTCATGAAACGCGAGTCTTGCGCGTGTTGTGTACCTACGCGGAAACTGGCCAAAGAGTGCACGTCAGCAACGACGCGATTCGTCTAGAGACGTCAAAGTTCCTACCGACTAATTACCATGCCCCTCGCCTCCTCTGACAAGCTAGACAGCCGGTACTAATGCGACGGAGTGGCTCTCACAGGCCGGGACATCCGTCAAATCTCATTTGCCTACCTCTTACGAGCCAGTGTTTCGCCGACTGTCGAGGTTCAGCTTGGTTCCAACTTGCGCGAGAGCAACGAGTCATTTAGGTCCGCAGGCTAGCAACGCAGCCAATAATAACCGGCTCGGCGAGCGTAAAATTAGTTTCTGATTGGATTATCTCAACCTAATCGACCGACGGCTGTTTCTCTCAGCTTTTTCGTCAGAGAGCTATTTTCGCAGGACCAAACGAAATCCTCGGCGAGAGACTGACATGCCCTGGGATATATAGTTCGATGGTTGGTCGATTTCGAAGCGAACTCTAACAACGATGCTGAAAGCTACCGAATAGACCGTACCGAGAGTGTCGAACGATGATACTTGGAGTTTAGAATTTTTTTTCTTACCAAATATATTTCATCGTTTGCAGATATTTTTACTAGAGATCACAAAATTACCAATGGTTTCGTCGTTTCACGTTTCACGTTTCACGTTAAAACATTTTAACCTCCTCTCTCGGAGTTAGTGACAAACTTTAAGGAATCGATTGAAAAAAAATATATAATTAGTCTATGCATTCTGATCGTTCTCCATTCGTTGAGCCAAATGTTAAAATGCTGACACGTCTGGGATCAGATATGTTTCAGACGGTTCTCGTAACTTTTCCTTGATAAAATGATTAATGATTGCCTAGTTAACTTTGTGAAAATTTTATCATCGGTAGGCTAACAATAAGTCAAATACAACCACGGTATAACTCACACATCCTGTGTTTAATTCGACGATTGATTCGACGATTGATAAAAGTTCTTAATACGAAAGACGCGTCGAGACTTGTCATCGTTCTGCGACTGTTCGCTCACATTTACCTATATTAAGATTATCAAGAAGCGTCTACGAAGGTTCCTTTGTCACAGTTCAGATTATCGATCAGAAGGAGGCACGATACACAAGCCGGAGTAATTAAACGAGAAACGAATTTATCAAGCTTAACAGCATTTCCTGCGACGCTGTCCCCGGTGTTTGTATAATAACTTCATTTCGATAAAACTTGCACTAAGAAGCTTTGAGGGCAACTAAGTACCTCAGCTCCAGTATTTAGATGTATCTTTACATGGATCTTTTTAGCGGCGGCTGGCAAACATTAAGGCGAATTACCCACCCTTATCGGGCGTTCTAAAATATTGCGATTCTGCGATAGATAGTAATAAGGGAATGAAGAGAAGGTTAGTAGGAGTAACGCTATATTCACCGTATTCTAGGTACGCACCAAAGGAACGCTTAATCTTCGTTTTAATCTTCCGATCTTGTCGGCTGCATCAGCTCCACGGCTTTTACCAACGTGAAATATTTGAAATATAAATTTTCCCGCCCACTATGGATATTCTACAATTTCTAAAGTACACTTACACCCCATACCACCGCACGCTTCCAGCTTTATCTTCGCTTCTTGACCAACGATGAAACAATAATTATTTAATCGATACGCGATTTTTGAGATACCCACCAGCCCATTTTTTTTAAACGTCTTGGAATCTAAATGTAATAAATCACACAGCGATCTACGACGTTTCGTGCAATTCGTGGAGAGTGTATCGTCTAGAGTAATTATTTTAACACACGCTTGCCAACTAAATAACGTACCTCCTTTATCTTGTCCGATATAATTTTCCTCGAAATATTTCAGCAAAATTGAGGGAAAATCATTGGCTAAGCGTACCAAGCTTCGAACCTTCTACTCAAGCCAAATTGAAAAAAGGAGCTTTCTATTAAAATTAGTTACCGCATAGTAATCGTGTGCTTAATTTTAATCCATCTCGGGTTAAAATACCCATTAAAGATATCAAGGCTGAAACAAAA
Organism: Ctenoplectra terminalis; assembly: GCA_019453375.1. Lineage (NCBI taxonomy): Eukaryota > Metazoa > Arthropoda > Insecta > Hymenoptera > Apidae > Ctenoplectra > Ctenoplectra terminalis. The sequence goes on from SMSQ01016465.1 coordinate 99,120, forward strand.
GAAAAAAAAGAAAACAAACCGATCAGATTGAACTTTTAATCGGATTTATATTTTCGAAATATAAATATCCTCGAGGCGGGGCATGGAGTGGCTGTGTCGCAATTATCCACCATTAAAAGTTCGGGAAGAAACAATTTCCAGTCTTCTTCTCCCCCTGGACTCGAGCAGTTCTTTATCGTTCAAGAACCACCGTGTTTCGAGAACGACCAGTAGAAAGAACAAAAATTAGTCGGATGGTAATTGCTCTTTGCAAAAACTTTGATAACATTTGCGCTTAGAAGACGAACCATCGTGATACTGGTAAACTGGTGCACCCGTAGAATTCCGAAAAATCCCAAAAATTGTCTTTGGGTGTTGTCGTTGGTTGCGTTCAGATTTTACACGCTTAAAAATGATAAACTTGTAGATCTTGTCGCGTCTTTTCGTTAAGATTCCGTACAATACTGTGACGTAAAAGTTGAAATACCAAGATGCCTGAAATGAGTACAATTTCAAATGGTTTTCCTCCTCAAAGTTTCTACATGGTGGTCCATCAACTTTAATTAAATATCAACCCAATGATTTTCCTTGGTGTTTCTGTGTTCTTTTTTTTTATCCCCTATCGAGTACAGGGTAATTTTTTTAATTTTAGTTTTCAATTCGGGGCAGGAGGGATCGGGTTTCCTAGTTAAAGTTGGTATTTTGCTAATTTTATTTACTTTTACATCTCATTGGTATCGATTAATCTTTAGTTTAAATAGTTTTATCGAATCAAAGAAAAATTTAGGTAGCGTTCGAAGTAAATCGGCAAATTGAAGAAGAAACTTCGATAAATTTTCTCTTCGATAGCTCATATCAAGTATAGATTAATCTTTTAAAGAGAATCAATCTTCCATGACTGATTCAAAGATTCAAAACTCTCTTAATCTCTAGCATTGAAACGAGTTCAATACCCCAGCGACTCAACCTCTTTCCTTCTTTTTCTCTTCCTAACTGATCCGTTGGACTGAAATACACAGCAGTGAAGTAACACCGTAGACGGATACTGTTATCGCAAACAGTGTGCAGTGAACACGACGCCCTTTTGTTCACACGATTCTGCATAGAACTGCTTTGGAACAATGACATCTCAAAGGACCTCGCTACCGGACAGTTTGTGAACTGTAATATCGCAAATGACGATGTGTACGAGAGTAAAAGAGTCATGATATCACGGTTGCATCGTTCGCTGGAAACCAACGTCTCCTGTGAAAAGAGAATTGTTGCGGAAACTGGGAAAAATACACGCGCGACGTGTCTCGAGATTCATTCTTACGTAACACAAATAATATTTTCCACTGTTCCTTGCCGTTGAATCTGTCACCGCCAATCGAGGCGTAGAAAATTAATGAAACGACTTATAAATTAGAAAGACTTTCTATTCGTTGCGTCTTGTCAAATTTTGATCGTTAATATACTCGAGATAATTCTTGTCGATGGAATACGATTAAAGTTTCATAAACCTTTCGATTAAAAAAGTCAGGCCTAGAATGGAACGATTTGGAAGAACGGTGCATCGAGCGATCACAAACCTCAGGGAACGCCTTACTCGTGCAGGATTACACAAAGGTGGGATGCGAAGACAGTGAGGTTCTTCGGATCAGCCACACCTCGATCGGTCTTGACAAGCACTGGGGCACGTCAACTGGGCATCGTCGTTCACGCGAGAACTGCGCGAAATGCAAAATTCATATTTTAAGAACCCTTCCAATTAGCCGTCGAATTAATTACGCGCGACGTTATCGCGTTCCCAGGCTCGAGGTGTAGACATTTCGCACGGAAGCTTCGACAAGGTCCTTCCTCCCTACGTGTTTCGAACAATCACCCTCCCTTTTCACGGCCACCGCGTCTGCTACATATTTGATTTATCTGGAAAGTTGTCGGCCTCTAGGGAAACGCTGGTACGCTTGAATTGGCTGAAAAGTAAGCAGCAAACAGCTAGCAGTCATTGTTTTCCGTTTGGTGTCTCCTCCATCTCGGCTCCTACTGTTTGCTCGACTCGTTTGCGCTTCGCTAACGACGATCGGTTGTCTTCTTCCGCCTCCTACTACGATTTAATGGCAGGTCGGGGTCCTCGATATCTGCTCGCCTTGGTTTCTCTCTTTTAGTTTCGTTTATTCGTTGATTTATTTAAGCGAGACCGGTGCCCTTGCTCGTCGAAGCAAGACCGACGTTCGAGCGGTACGGTTATCGTTATAAATTGCTACACGCTCGTTCCAAACAAAGTCACACGGATGAAAGAAATATCGAGTATTTTTATCGGCTGATCAGATCGAATCGCCCGATTGGTCGTCTAAGCTAAGAGAGTATTCGACTGAGAGATATCGTTTAACCTCGAGTCGTTTAAGACTCGTTTAAACGCATCTTATCGACATGAACTTCTCGTTTATCAATCTGTTATACGTTAATCCAGAAGGCACGCGTAACTTCGGCTACCTCGAAGAGAATCTTTATAGACCGACTGGACATACCTTCGCCTCTTCGAAGAATTCCTCGTGTAACGCGTAACGTTTCTTAATGGCATCACTGCTTATGCAACGATTTTCCGCGGAATGTCAATTTGATCGGAAAATATGCCGGCAATTGTGCCGCGTCGATGGTATTCTGAAATTATTCAAATCATGCGAGCTATTTTATCCAACAAGAGAGGAGGGAGGGGGTTGGAGGTCCGCGTGCCGTGGAATATTAATAAAGGAATAAGCGAAATTTAATACGTAATTTCGTTACATAAACACACCTGAATTTCATGAATTACATTTCAGCTGTTGCATTATTCATGGGCCACGTCAGAGAAACGCAAAGCTTTTTTTCCTATTCTCTTGACTACGGATATCGCATCGCTTAAATTCAATCAAAAAAGTGGACCGTCGTACGAACTTTTTCGTCCGAAAAATATCGCTGTCTGATCGGATGAAAGAATTTTTTCTGTCGCGAACGGAGAATAAAATCCTTGTCAAAGTTGTCGCACTAGTCCATTTACCTACCATTAAACTTCTCCGTTCCTCTTTACCGTAAAACATATTAACGTGCTTATTAACGTCTCTTTCTATGCGACTAATTATAAGTAAAGAAATAGTAGCGCGACGAAGGAACAAAGATAAAGATTCTCGGAGAGAAAAAATATAGAAATCGAAGAAACGAGGTAAAAGACAGCTGCGATCCGAATAGAAATAAATTGTCTATTGAAATACGGAAGAGCGGCAATCGAGTCGTTTTATTTAGAGCAAACCGATTAATATAATTTGAAATGGGACATCGATTCCCGAATGCTAAAGCAACGTATGATCGATTTTGTCTTCCATTCAACCGATTATTTCAAATATCAGTCTCGTAATTGAATTTGTGTAATTGAATTCCTGGCATCGATGAACGCTTGCCTGATTAATTTTTGGCTGCCGTATTATTGATTTCATTGCAAAACAAATTTCAGTTTACTTAGATAGATTCTCATCGTCTCGAGAAAGATATCTCGATAAGTGACGAATTAAATCAGGGCAGAAAAATTTTGGAGCACCGTTTGGCAACACGTTAAGAGCATAAAATTAAACAGAAAAAAATTGGTCGAAGATCACTTTACAAAGAGGAAACATTTTCCACCATAACATATTTGAAGCTTAGTAATCAAGATCGATTCCAGGGAGCAGCAATATCCAGAGATCCGATGAATTTCCGTAACTGATGTCCCGGAAGTGTAGGCAAGCCGAAGGTGCATCTGACAATTTCGTGGCCTGTTTACGTAGCACGTAATTCGCTCGGAGAGACCAAAGCGTCTTTCACGAGGGGAACAAGAACCCTCGAGTTCTCTCGATGCCCCTTAAACGCTACTCCCATGGCGACCAATTTGGCCGCAAGATAATATCTCGGTGGCGGTGGTCGGGCAATTTGGTTGGTAAATAATTTCTGAACCGGGTGAAGCCACCAAAATTATGAATATTCCACGCTGGGAAAATATAAACGCTATATTCGCACATTTTAGCTGGGAATTTAATAGGGAACCGACCGCATTATTCGATCATGAGCCGCCACTCGTAGTTATTGTGTTAGGGCTGACTGCGCGATTCCGGATCATGAATTATAGGGCGTTTTCGCGGGATCGATCGAGATTATGCTGTATTACGCCGATGATCGCGTTCCCGCGTTTTAACGCTCAATAATCCGCTGTCACTTTCATACGTTCGACCTGATTTTCGCTTCGATAATCATTCGCCTAGCTTTCGCGATAAGCGACCATCCCTTTTAACTGTATCACCAACGCAAAATATAAAAATTTCATGGAATATTCTTTCCACGTTCGATCCACGAAGTAGTTCAACTTTAAGAGTAGCAAGAGCAAAAAGAAACTACACGTCTGGCTTCATTTTACGTTTCCGATTCATAAGCAGAACAACGAAACGTTACAGTTCGACTTTGACAAACCAGCAAGATTCTCCATCCAGGTTTTCGACCTTCTTGTCAACGTACCTGAAGACAGATGGCAGAAACATAAGGTTCAATAGCGGTCGGAAATTACAGACATTTCATCGACTTGGAAACCGTATATCCGCTGGGACAAACGTGGCATATCCAACAAAATGAGCGACCCGTATCGCACCTTGACGCCAGTAAATCGTATCGATCCCATGATCGATCGATCGAATAATTTTTCGATTATTTACTCGTATTTCATTGATTACGAACGCTCATGAATAATAAAGAAAAGAAAGAAAAGAAAGAAAAAAAACAACAACAGGATATTCGATTAGCAACGAAAAGAAACGGGGCAAAGCTATTTAATTGGTGGAACAAGGTGGCGCGTAAAATTTTCACTAGCACTCACGAGAGGTGCTATGTCATCACCTTTGCCATGAAATTGGCGTACGAGCACGCGTATGAAACTTACGCGCAGCTCATAAACTATACAGGCAGCGCACGTGCGGCAAACGCATTAGCCTCGTTCCATCGATGAACACTTCCTGTCGGTCCACGAGGCTCATCCGGCAAAACTGTTCGCGTACGTTCACCCTGAACTGGCGACTTCTATCTCCGTCTCTTTCGCGCGAAATTGTGACAGAAGCCACGGCCCCATTTGTATCAAGTCATTCGGAAATTCTCGCTTAGATAAGGAGGAGCCTGTTTCTCTGCCGGCTCGTTCCGTTCCAATTGAAAGCAATTCGCCTTGATAAACGCCCCTTCCGATTGCCTTTGATCGGGTTACTCCGGCCCAGAACTTGCTGCCCGTGGAGCACGTTTAAAAAGCACTCCTTCACTGATGAAAATTTTCTACGATAAAATGGAAACGAACCGATAGTTCCAAGATCCTGCTTCTCGAATAAATAGTCATCATATTCCTATTCACAATTCAGCTTGAATCGATCTTCTGCAAATGTTGATTCTTCGAATTTAAATTATTATCGCAAAGATCTTCGTACGGATAAAAACCTTCGAAAGAGCCAGATATTCGTTGGAAGTTCACAAATCGAATAAAAAGATTACTCGTTCGTGGCGTACTTGTTCAGAAATTTTATTGAGAATTTTATTTTCTATACTTTGCTATCTTAACTTCATTAACGAATAACATTATTATATATTATTGAGAGATAGAATTGTTAAGTGAAATGAAATTTTATTCGTTAAAGAGGAAAATACTTGGAAATGAAAAATATAGTACGTAATTCTGGATGGTGGTTACTCGAGTCGTTTCTAACAAATCAACATCGACTATTTTTCACCGGAGTTTCTTTCTCTCGCCTTTTCGCACCGGCACCTCGGTCTTCCGCCCTCAAAGAATGAAACCTTCCTACAAATGAAACCTTGCCAACTTGTTACAGTCACGCGGAGAAACGAATTTATCGTTGAAAATTCAGGTCAAAGGTCCATCGGAGAAAAACCGTACTCTATCGAATTAAGGAGCACGATAAGAATGTCGGTGAACGTTCCATTCCCCAGCCTAATGACAGAGGCGAGTGGCTTCAGGTGAAATTGATATTTTCATTCAATTTCGTCGCGCTTTTTTCCGATAGCTAAAGTATAGAGATCCGCGTGTTATTTTAATCTATGAACATCTTGGAACCGTTATATTATCCGGTATACCGTAATATCCATTAGTATCAAAAATATCACCGTATAAAACGCTTTTATATTTTTATCGTAAGACCGTGACTAATTTACCTTGATTTATTTATCGGAAATTTCGTAAACGCTGGGACGAACGAATGGCGTGGCTAAATAGCGATTTCGTCGAGCCGGAAACTGGGTGTCGGCGTGCAGATCAAAGCCCCGACAATTATCAAGGAATTAGTTATAGTTAACTGTGCGGGACCACGCCTGTTTCGCGTCGCGCGCAATTTGACGGTGATTGTCATAGCCTGGCCGATCTGCGGCCTCGATACGCGCGTGCAGCAGCTCGCGCTGCAACGCGTTGCATGCATGCCGCATATAGATGCACGCGTTAAACTGACTACCGATAGAACTTGTCCAACTTACTGTACCAATGTTGCCACCGCACCGCTCCTTACGTGTACCGGCTGCTCGAATTTCGCATTGGACTCAGCGAAATAGTTGTCGACACAAACTTTCCAGTCGATCCGTGTGCAACCGGATTAACGCTGAAATTTGCAGCTCGAATAGAGAGGAAGAGAGAATTCGTGGTAACGTGTAACGTTAAGAATAATTTGGCAAATATTTATGCTACCGTAATTTATTATTTGATTTGAGCAGTGAAAATTAACTTGTTGGCAATCCAAGGGGTGTATATGCTTGACGAAATAAGAAAAAACTAGATATAAGAGGTCGTGAGTTCGAAACCCCCTTGAGATCGTCAAACTTTCTGTGGATTTTATAAAACTAGTTTTGGATAGTATTTCGTCTAAAATTTTCACAGTCGTTTCCCAACTTCGAAGAACGTCAGAAATGGTAGTTTTCTTCTTTGAGATAAAAACACGGGTTTAGAAGGTTGAGTTATTTAATGAAATGCCCAAGTATTCCAACTTTAAATATTATAGAAAATCCGAATCGACATTCAAGTTTTGGTAATCCCGCAGTACCGATACCAGTTTAAAATTTCACCGGCTAACTTTGAGGCTCGAAAAAACTTTCTTTCGAACGCAGAATTTCCCCATAATTTCTGGCTCAACTTCCATTAGTCCTACACGATATTTTACTCCTCCATCTAAGAAATACAATACTCGGGCGATTTGTAGCGAGGAGCAACTTTAACCGTACCTCTATGTTTCCACCAACTTCTTCGGTTGCTCCATGAATTCTCCACGCATCGTCTCGGCGTTTTCCACTCGTTTGTTCCCGTGTTTCGTAGCATGCTGACTGTAATTCCAATGTACAAACAATCCCTGGCCACGCATCCATCATAACCATCAAAACCACTCTCCCTCTCTATGTCTCTCCATCATGGAGGAAAAAAGAGGTAAAGAAAAAGAAGAAAGAAGAACGAAGAAAGAAGAAAGAACCCCTGGAAAGTGTTCGTGCGTTTCCCATGCAGCTCGTGCAGAGTATGGCGTGTTCTTAAAAGCAGGAACTTTCCGCCGCAGCATTGATTGGCAGCGTGTCGGAAGAAATTGTCGACGGGCGAGGACCTCGCACCCCCCGTTTTCTTTTCTCTCGCCAGTCTTGGCTAACACGCCGCGCCTTCCAAGGCCGCGATTACCATTTTATCGGGTCTGATTTGCGAGCACTTTACACGAACCCCGCTACTCGATGGGGGGATTGCCAGCGAACGGCTGCACTTACCACCAGCCTCGTCGCTCTTTCAATGGTTTTAGCCGAGTACCAGGTGCCACGTATGCGTGCCTCCTACACACGTACACATATGTCAAACTGTACAAATCAGTCTGTATCGTAGGGAGAACCTTTTTTATTATGGACCACTATTTTTAAAACGTTCAACGTTGCGTTCGATTAGGAATAACAAATGCGATGTCTCGAAGAATTGGATATTAGTCACGAGTATTACGATTATCTGGAAATAATATATTTAAATGACAAAAAAATTTGACAATTTTTCAAACAGCAACAATTGAAATCCCCTTTTTATCAAACAAAACTGGATATACGCTGTCGCGTGCCATTTTAAGTCGCTGCATTGCTATGCATTATTTCACGCAACGGCGCTCGATAAAATCAATGTTTATGGGGTTCGACGAGCGGTTGCAGTTACGAGGATCAGCTCGATACCAACGGCACGCGTAAAAGGGAAGGACGACTTCGAACGAGCGGAATCTCCATCGATGAAATCCACCGCGGTTGGGTTTGGAACGCATACAAGATTTAAAGAAACGACATCCGTTCCTATGGAACTCGTACCAATTTTACGGGCCCCTTTTCTGCGTGTCTCTGCTTTTCGACGTTTGAAATTCGGATCGATGAGATGGGATTGTTAAAGCCCACTCCGCTCAAACGATTACACGACATTCTGTCGCCTTTCCATGAATTTTTTATAAATTGTAAAAGAACGAAGCGGAATCGTTCCAAAAATTTACAGTCTGTTCTTTTCTTCTTCTTCTTTCTATTTTATTTATTTATTTATTTGTTTTTGTTTTTTCCTAAGCAACTTGACGCACAAAGTAGTTCGTTGTTTTCCTTAAAATAAAAGAAACAAGAAATTTTCCATGTGCTCGAAGCACTATAAATTTCGCGTACAAATCATCGTACGCATCGTAATCATCGTGTTTCAGTAGAATCGGATATACACGTATTGAACAGGTTTCAGGAAAGGAGGTCATGATATCGTGTGTTAAACCGATACACGTGTCATTTAATAAATGTTGTGCAAAAATAATAATTGACGGTAGTCGCGGTAAACGAAATGGTCCTAAATATAATATTTCGTAGTTTTACAGTTTCGAATCATCGTTAATGATGTTGATACGTCCTGTGTTCGTTGGTTTATTCGGTGTTACTTTCATCAACAAAAATGGGCACGAATTAGGTCTGATTTCAAATGGATTAAATCGTCCCGATTTCGCGTTTCAAACTGGTAGCGCGTAATCTACCGTAATATTACGGATACTACTGAAAAGCAGACGACCCATTCGCGACGCAACGCTTTTCATACATTTCACGCTGCTAGATTTTGTATTTTCACCATGGAAACCGGACAACCGATACGCGATCACGATATTAGAAATATCATACGTACGCGAAGTCGGACAACGCTTCGATTACCTCGATTAATGATATCACATCGTAAAAGCTGGTCGTAATCGTCGAAATTTAAATCAATCGATTCTATAACTACGAGTATATCGCAGACCACACCCCTATTGACTTTCTCTGGACCGCAGCAACCTGTATAATACCAGATAATAATTTTTTCAATTTTTGCAAAACTCAATTGCCAATATCTTGGTCGAGTTCTAATTAAAATTTGGTATCCCGATAAATTCGTGGAAATAAATTGGGTACACGTTTTAACAATTAAACGCGCTCAGTACTGTGCATGATCGACTGTGGCGATAAGACTTTTGTACGATATTGTATGAACTATATCGGAAATACTATCGCGGCGATCTTATCGCTGATTGTTCATTCGGTCGAACGACAAACGGGCCGATACACATCGTGTTGTTGTTACATAAGCAGCGTGTTTGCTATCGATAACGCGGTATCATCCACGTGAGCGATATACTTTTTTTCTTTTTTCGATGATGTAACAGTTTTCAACGTGATCTTCGATCGATGAGAAAAAATTGGTTCCACGTTTCGTTAATACCTATTTTTCGTTTGGGAAAAAATGTCCAAAAAATACAGTTGGAATAATTATTTCGCGACAGTTTAGAGAACCATGGTTCCGTGAAATTTCAAGCCTCAAAGATTGGTCCAACGACTAAACGAATTCTACGATATCTGAAACTATTAATTTTCTCGACGTGCTTATCGCGATCGCTAAATAGGTGCATCATTTATAACGTCATAAGCGCCTAAGACCAACCGATTACGAGTCAAGAAGTTGGGTTATCGAGATCGCATCCTTTCGGTTCTTCGAAGTTCTTTAAAAATGGTCGATGTTGCTTGGTTCGTAAATGGTTCAACCTTATTTTTTTTACTCATGGCACTGTAAATAAGTACTTTTAGAACGTACTTATATACATGGCGTGTTTAAGGCGATACTTTTAAACACAGGTCGTCAGATTCCGTCTAGTGTTTCAACGAAATTCTATCACGAAACGTTGCGTTTGACGAGTTAAATGTAGAACAGAAGGACGCTAAAAACAGCAATGCTGATCCGATCCTAGAATACTTTTCTGTTTTGAGGAAACAAAACATTTCGCGAAGCCCATTATCAACCGAATTAAAAGTAATTGACTCGAAGTATCTAATACTGGGCCGGCATTTTAGCTAGGTTGCTGAAAAATGTATTATTTTCTCGGATACCCAAATCGTTGGAACGCGTGCGGCTCGTTTAGAGCTCGTTAAAATTTCGCTGAATGCAAGCACCGGCAGATGCTTGCGCAATATGAATAAAGAATTAATTAGTAGAACGTTAAGATTCCCAACGCTTTGTCTAGATACTCAGTCGTCGTGTGCAGAAAGGTTGGAAGCATGCTTGCAATGTTTGGTATTTGCAAGAAACGATAAGAGCATGATACAATAGCGTGTCTTTAAATGCAATTTAGCTAAGCCGTTTCTAGAACGAAACACGCTCAACTACGAATTATACGATTGTGTTATATTCTTATCCAACAAGGGTATTACCTTATCGAATCTTTTCCATTCGGGATCTAAGATGATGGCGAGCGACGGAAAAACGAGCACCAATCGAGACCAAGTAGAAAGAAGCAGGCGATAAGTGTTGATCGGTAAATCAAGTGTTGGCAAGCAATCACGAAGGGGGTTGGTGGCTCAGGTGGTGCATTATCGCATCGATGCCTTTCGAGGTGTCGGTAAACGAGGCGAGACATCAGCTCTCGACAGAGGATGGCTCGTAAGATGCGCAAACTGGGAAGAATAGAGCTGCACGAGAGAGGGTGAAAACTTCACCGAAAACGAGCGACCAGGCCGTGTAAACAGCGAATCGTATCGAGGAATTTCAATCCGAACAGGGGGATGAAAGCAATGTTTACCGATGTCTCGCGCGCAACCGCGAATAGGTCTGATTTATCGCGCGTTCGATGCGATACCGATGAATAGACTTCGATCATAAATATTATAGAACGCACCGTTAGAGGAGAGCTCTGAATAAACAAAAATTTAATTTAACCGTGTAATTTTCGCGTTGCATCGCAGTTCTTCGATGGATAATGGCGACTGTGCGATAATTATGCTTCCAATAGATTTATCATTATATTTTTAAGCTTAGATTCGTTTGAAGTTTTCGTTGGAAAGAAGAAAATACGTGGCGAGTTCTGGTTGTTTTTCGCGTATACAAAATCGATTTCCAAAAGCAATCACCGGTGCTTGGACGTTCGGAAAGGCTAAAAAAGTCCCATGAGAAAAACCGCACGTACGCCGCAATGAAACTGTTGTTTAAAATTAACGAGACCAGCCGTATGTGCTATTCGCACAGATGGCTGCTAAACAATTATTAGCCCATTATCTCACGGACATTAATTACCACGATTAAACTGTAAATTTCTGTTCGCGTAATTACGTGGCTAGGTTCCAACAGGTGAAGAAGATATAAGAAGGCACACGCTCGAATTATCCAGGAATTTTAAACGCTTCACTGCTTATTCCAACGATAAATACGAAGAAAACAAACGAAACGATGTCGACGAAATGACACAAAGATAACCAATTAGTAATCGGTTTAGCAGAGAGGAAAGCGAGCCATTAGTTTAACGCTGAAGATCAGAAAATATTCTATGCTACTTTCTACTAGCAATAAAACACACGAACAATTCCGCACGGGTGCAACGAGAGTAATCACCCAGGTGCAATCCCATTTTTCCGAGCCACGCGACCACTGGTCGTGTGCACGATGCGTAATTACCTTGCGTAATTAGCAGATAACAGGTAGACAGAAGGGAACAACCTTGGTTTCTCTCGTATCTGCTATGCAGACCGTGTTCCACTACGCTTTACCAAGTATGGGGTATGATGCGAGAATAACGAGACCGGTGCGATTACTCTTTTTTCTCGAAAAGCTTTTAACTTGCCGCTGCCAGAGATTCCCTGTGCTGCATGAATTATTATTATATGGTTCGCAGAAACGGCTACAATTATGAATCTATTAAATGGATGCTCCGAGTTATATCGTGCTACGGACAAGAAAAATAAAATATAACAAGGTAACGAGAGTTCTATTACCAACTTACTAAACTCGAAGCACGCTCTGTGCCTCTCAACGATCGTCATCCTTTGGAGATTAGGCAAGCTTATAGACCCTCGAAAGATAAGATGCGTCTGCTCGATGCGCATTCCCTGACAACACTAATTTTCGCGTCGTCGTCAACCTCTCCGATGCAGCCCCTTATTACCTACACCACCGACTGGAACACGGATCCCAGCTAGTCGTTACCTTAACCGATATTTAAACGAGTTTCTAGCGGAATAAAACGTCGAGTCGAGCAAAAAAGGAGCAAAGGAGCAAAGGAGCAAAGGAGCACGGACGAGGCAGAGCAACTGGCAAGGTCCAGTCAGCGAAGAAACTTTTCCCGGTGGCGAGTTGGTAGGCCTGTTCGAAGATTGCTCGGTCGTTCGACCGAACCCGTAGGTGATTAGCGTGCCCTTTGGCCGGCTGGTTCGCAACAGAATCCGATTAGACGATTTAAAATCGATGAGAGGCTCGACTCGTGACGGATAGAAAGAGGGACCGGAGCTGATGGAATCGGGCAGAGGGGTGGAAACGCCACGACGCGAGACGAACGGATGGACGTGCGACCGGATGGCGGCTCGCAATTACCATTCATTACTTTGTTGGGGCCAATTGACATAACTG
>SMSQ01016465.1:126197-166874 GCA_019453375.1 Ctenoplectra terminalis
TTTTTTTTTTTTTTTTTTTTTTTTTCACAGCAACGAACAAAATGCGCAAACGTAAAGAAAATATTTCATTTGTTATCCAGTTTTCAAGAACCTTCCACATGGCACTAAATAGGTTTTCCTTCTTCGTTTACCAAGAAAGCTTCGTCAGAACCTTTACAGCGTACGCGTAACATCGTGCACAGTGCACGAATTGCGTTTCATTCGCATTAAAGAGGTCGGTCCGTGTCCGTATCTCATCAGGGACAGCTGGTAGTCGTTGTTCTCGAGTATTTCGTCGGGTCTGGTTCTTAGTGACTCCAAAGCAATGTCTGGCAGCTCGTTACGTCAGGTCCGCGGACTCGGACGACGCGTAAGTCGAGCCACAGGAGAATTTCGTGCAAGGAGAACGAGATGGTGAAATAGCAAGCGCGGTGGTCGGCTATCGTTAGCTGGGAAGAATTTCGGCCGCACAAAAACGTCGCCAGCTTGAACGTGACATTGTGTCGGAAAAGTAGCTACGATTCGAATAACGTACGTCCACTGTAATTCCAGAACAACGCGACGAAGGCTTCTCCGTAAGGCCAGCCTTTATGCAGTCCTGTCGGATTCTCCTTCACCCTTGTACGTTTCAATTTTCCTCCCCTCTGCTCTTTGCCCCGTAACTTTTTTGTCAGTGTACCTAGTGTTTCGGCGTTACAAACTTCGGAGAGAGCAGAAAGTTAGTCGAGAATGGGAACAATTTCCTGAGATGTGGAAAATTGAAATGCAAGAGCTAAAAAAAAAAAGAAGGCGAATGGAAGATGAGAGAATTGCGACCGCTGTTGTTAACTTTCGTCACATTTTTTTGCTTCGAGTTAGAAGATAATGAATTTTATCGAGGGATCGAGGGAAAAAGAAACGTGAAAGTATGTAAATTAAAATTCAATTTGATATTAGCTAAACACTTTTTGAAACATCTTCGGATAAAGAAATTTTTGTTGGATTTTTACTGAACAAGAAACTCTGCAATCTCGAAAAGTTCAATTTTCGTGGAAGCTAGCCCGCGCATTGAACGCAGTCCAGCGTATACGTAAGTTTTGCAATTCATATTTTTCAGTAAAAACTGTCTCTAAAGGGCGCCCAGCGCCTCTCAAATGGAAATTGCAGCAGCCAGTTTTGTAGGTACAGCTGCTGGATATAAAACTAAATACGGCCATGATAAAATTTCGTACGAACGAGAAATAGAAAAATCAGTGGCGTCAGAAATTGACCGGAAGTTTCGGGGAGTATTTGAGCGCACACGCACACCCTACGGTGAACATCGTAATAACAAAGTCGAGTAAAATTGCTACACTGTTCTTGTTTCTTTCTTTTCGACCGTTTCAAATACAATTGCCCGTCGGTACTGGGGCTGGTGCATCGTATTTGCTCCAAAGTGTACTTCTGTTGCCGAACACTGTACCCAGACGTTAGTATTATCTAACATATTTCTATACGCGGAAACTACTTCGCTAATGATGCACAGGTAAGTGGCTATTCCAATTAAAACTGTTCATTAGCGGGAAGTAGAAAGTGTCGTATCCGTGTCAAACCGTCGAGTAAATACGTGCAACGTTTCCGTAAGGGTGAGTAGTTGATATCCGTGAAAACTGGGTAAAACTCTGTGAATAATAATTTCCTAAACGTACTCGTGAAAAGGATAAAGGAAAACTGATGTATGTTTATTTCTTGCCTCCTAGTACTTTCCTCCACCCTTGATAAAATATTTTTCTTTGAATGAGAAATTAAATTTTAAATTCACACTTCAAGCTACAACTTTCAACTTTCAACTTTCGACGAGCAGAACACACTTTGAAAACACCACGCCAGCAAGTCGTTCGATGTGGATAAAACGAAGGGTTTCGCTCCGACCAGTTTTCTCTCGTCCATTAGTTTTTACGTAAGAAATCGAAGGCAGAAGAGCGAGTAGAAAGTACAAGAAGAGGAAGCTCGATACTTACGAGCTAGCCACGAAATATGTTGCGCGATGCTTGAAGAATCTTGAAGATTCGTGAAACGCAGGCTGCAGCTTACTCGAGGTGTTGAAAGTGCGTCCGAATGGGGTAAGACATATCGGAGAATAAAGCGCCGCTATGCCGATCCAATCGTCGAGTTTCGCGTTCGTAGAAGCTCGAGCATCGCGCGGTTGACTCAGGAACGGTCAATCGATAAATCGATTTCTACGAAAGGATTTCAGAGGATGCCGTCGACGATTGGCCGATCGAAGCATCGTAAATAGGGGGAGACTTTATTCCCCGTTACGGCGAGTATTGAGGCTTGGCTGCTGTTGGACCGAGAGGCTTTTAATATCGGAGAATTTTAACAGGGTGGCTGGCTGACTATATCGAGCCAACGTGCATTACTTTTTCATCCAAAGTAGTTTAGCTTCGAATATAGGGCTGCTAAAAAATTGGAATTTGAAATTTACAGAATATAGAAGCACTTTTAGATTGAAATTAATGAGGTTTAAAAAATGAAATCAGGATACGAAAGAATGTTTCAGCCCGTTTTTGCAAGCGCTAATTAGACACCAAAAATGGATTTATTTAACACGAAAATCCTTCGCGAACCGTCGGACAGCAATATGCGCCGCGTTAAAATATCTTCGAATCGTGAATAGATTACGCGGGATCTGAGAAACGCGTAATTAAGAAACTTCTTGCATTGCAGTACCTCTTTAATACAAGAAAAGTAATATTCAGGTGAAATTTTCCCGTTCCCCCGGCTCGGACGCTTATAACGCAACGTCAAAACTTCTTCCCCGTCATTTCATGCGATTAAGATCTAATAAAACGTTAAATAAATCAAAGCGTATCACATCTTTGATACATTAAACCTTGTTATTTCGCTAAAAAAGTATATTTTCCGTACAAAGAGAAAAATCAGATTAATAAAGTTGAATTAATTAAAATTAAATAAAAAATTTTAATTAATCGCTGGATTATTCATGGTCACTATTTTCAGTTTAGCGGTACCGTTCGCAGATACGCGTAATTAAAATTATTAGTAGGAATAATCTCCGATCTAATAACAGAGTATGCTCGGAAAAGGAGTTAGAGCTGTGCTGGTAGAAGAACAAGCTGACCATAATTAAAACCCACTGTCTACGCACCACTTGAATCCAACTTGTGCGGCCTGTTTACGCATTTTTACAACTCGACAAGCTACCTGGCAACCTAGTGAACACCGCTTCTCTTCCTTTTCCTCTTACCCTCGGGAAAAAGAGTTTTCATTGTTGAACGAAACTCGTCTCAGCTTAACATTCTTATACAGGAACCGGTCCGTGTGTACATTTTTCTGCGAACCTTGCGTTCACCAAGGTAGAACGTTCTGATTCCGACTTTTCTCGAAGCAAAAAAAACGGAAACTCATCGTGCGATATTCGATAAAAGAATACTTCGTTTATAAGTTATCTTACGTAACAGAAACTACATTGATTGTTCGCTAAGTTAAGCTTTATCCACGAGTAAACAATTGTTTCAAGTTTGATATACCTAACTATAAAATAGACGATATCACTGATTATCGTTGGATCGTCAAAATTATCTTTCGTCGAATATTTCTTCGAATCGCAATCAATTTCGTGTCATCCGATTAACAAATGTTGCGGAAACATTGTCGGGCGTAGAGTGTCGAGATCGAGAAGATCTAGCGAGCCGTTATCGTCGTCTGATGTCACAACCAGCCTCGTCATTACCGTTGTAGCGTAAAATGGCCGTATTACAGGTTTGAAACTCGCATTCCAGCGTCCATTCAATCGTCAAACGGAATTCACGGTGCATCCGTTAGATTGACGGACATCAAGGGGACGCTAATTCCATACAGAGGGAACGAAGCAGTCGGAGAACAGGTAATTAGCCCTGGGCTAGGTACTATTTCGCACCGATCGTTAGCATTGTGGCCGAAAGATGCTCGATGCGTGCGGCTCATTTGGTCGAAAAGGAAAGATCGAAAACGTTTAACCAGACGCGCTCCATTTGCCAAGTTGGGCGGTACTCGAAGTTTATTGCGAAGCAGCCTCGATCGATTTTGACGAAGAAAATTATGGTTACGTAGTTGGAATTTCTCATAAATAGTTCCAAGATAGAATGGCTTTTAGTGTCTCTGACGTTCGAGGAAAGGAAATTAGTAAAACGCTGGAGAAAGACGACGTTTGTTCGCGATGTGAGAAAGCGTGGCATGTACAAAGAGGTTTCATGAAAATCCGTTTAACCTGAATCGTTTTACGACGTTGAGAAATAAGGGTTTCGTGGCTGTAGGATCGTTAGATCGCCACGAGACTAACCTAATTTCGGCCTCTTAAAGGCCGCGAATAATTTGCATAAACGTTCAGACGTGGTCGAGATTTCCGCGTGGAAGAAAATCGTGATCGATCAGCCGGTCTGGGTTGTTACGCAGCAATCGTTTGCGGATAAAAAGGAATGAGAGAAAATTAGTTTCTTCCGAGAAGAAAATAGCAAAAAATGAGAATAATCAGTTGAGAGAACGAATATTTCAAGGAAAATACATTGGACGTATTTCTAAGTTTAGCAATCCACTGTAAGATATCCGGCTATTTCTCCACCGGAATTCATTTTACGATCTCCTTAAATAAATCAAAGGAAATCCAATCGATCGGTTGAAGAACGAGTCCGGCTAGCGTCGAATACAACGAGAACACGTTTTCTAGCAATTTTCACCAGGTCGAAGACTTGGAAACACACTCGAGGTCCTCCTGATTCTACTGTCCTGTCTTTCTTCTTCGATTCGTACGCGTTCGCGAAACATTTCAACCACGAGCCCTCGAAAGTCCGAACTTTGAAATTGGATTCGCGTGAAAAGCTCGCCACACGACCTTAATTCTTTTATCTTTTCATGTCGGAACCAGCAGTTTTCAAAAACAAACTATCGTCGAGCACAGAAATCAAAGGTCGCTTGAAGATAGGTTAAGTTGTGTAATCAAGAAGTACGGTTGTTTTCAACACGCGAAAGACCCTTTAGGAGCAACCAAGACCTTGTTAAACTAGGTTTTTGAAAATTCGGTAAAGATTTGTTAATGCGATAATATCTGTGTACGTTCTCTTTCTGTAAATTGATTCACTGTAATGTTTAAAGCTCGATAAATTTTGATTAACTAGATGTTACATGTTTAATGCCTAGAATATAGCAGAAATATAATGCTTGGTAAAATATGCAATACGTTATCAGTATGTCGCGAAACGCGTTCGATTAATCGCTTCAAAACCTACCAGATTTATGAAGCGAATATATTAATGAAACATGAAATATGAAAATTGGTAAACCTAGTAATAAAACGAAAGGTGGACAATGTTTCTGCGAGAGAAGAGATTATATGTACATTAAATATCCTCAAACATGCTCTACCAGTGTTTGAGGTTTAACAGCTCAATGAATACGGTAACAATGATTTCGATTTTCCATTTGTTCCTCTCAATGTTCAGCAATTTTAATAAATGAATCAATGAACGAACGAACGAACGAACGAACGAACGAAAGAAAAAGAAACATAGAAAAACAACGCAAAACACGGAAACCTGGTTCTCTCCGAGTCAACCGCAGGCGCCGAAAAAATTAATCGAATACCACGGAAACGTTAACATACGGAAGCAAGCAAGAGCGAGCGGCGGTCTAAAGCTTTGAGGCAAATTCGGCAAAGGAGGCCTCTGCGTCTCCTGTGGTTTTAATGGAAACTGCCTGGGATTAATGAATTTGCGATAAAAGGGGAAGTCTGCCGCATGATGAAGTGTGCTTTAAATAACGTCACGCCGTAACCCAGCATTCGTAACGACCATTTATTGTGCAAATTGGAGAATCCTTAATGGTTAGCGCAATTAGCAATTTCCGATGGTGCGTGACACTCACACGTTGTAGCAGCCAGGGTAAAACTTACTCGGATCGGCAGGTTAACGTTCGACGAAAAAAAAATGGCCGATGATCGATTTAACCAGCAGTCCAGCCTAACTCGTCGTCGTCGTCGTCGTCGTTCGTTCGTTTCGTCGCAGCCCCGCGCGATACACGCGTCCGTTTTAACGGCAACAATTGGTGTCGATAGCATCGATCGAGCGATGCACCGTCGGCACGATAATTACGGAGATTGTACGCGATGAAAATAGCGGCAGAAAATAGTGGACTGCCAGAGAACAATGCTTGTTTCGTTCTCGGCCCCTGATATTTGCAGCTGGTCGACTCGATCGCGTGGCCATGAATTATTCCCAATATTTTAGTGAAACGACTCCGTTGGACGATGGGATTCTGAAACGATATCGGTCCTCGATAACACGCCACTCGATCGGTGATCGATGCTCTGGTTAAAATGCCGTTTTTTTTATCCCTTTTTTTCCAGCTTGCTCGATATTATTCGCCAGCTTTATCAACTAATTGCTCGAAAAATAGAACTATGCAGTTGGTTTTCCCCGTTCTTCAGAAAATACGTTCAACGATAAGAAGAATGTTAATTCGAATTACGAGTAAGGATAAATGGAGATCTGGCGACGCGTAGCTCGGTCTAATAAACTCCTTTCTTTTGTAATTACATTTTTCTAGTTTGCATATTAAATGACGCGCGGTCTGGCCGGGCGCTAATCTCCGGTTACACCGCTGGAATTTTTAACGATCCTGCATCGTCTTCTGTCAGAGGAATAGCGCGTACTTGGAGCATGAGAGCCACACGATTCGAGTACGTTATTTATGCGGCCAGTAAAAAGAACGACGCGAGCGAATCGTTGGCGCGGATCTTTTCAATTAAAGGTACCTTTGAATTGGAACCCTGAATCGCGAATGCTTTCTCCACCACGACGACGAGGAATTCGTTCAACGAGGAAATGTAACAATTTTTATTAAAAACTCTACACTCTACACGAGTATCGTTTTGCACCCCTTAAAATGTCAATTCGGTGCGTGGAATCTACGACTGGTATAAAACTCGTGTTATTTCAATCTTTAAAATCGTTCCACCCTTCGAGTTTCATTGGAGTTACGCTCTAACGCGACATCGATCGCCTCAGAATCCTACCGATAAAAAGTTTCGTCGACGCTGCTTCCGGCAGAACAGTCCAAAAGCAAACAAAACGTACGTCGTATCTTCTTATTTCCCGGTTACAAACTTTCTTAAGGAATTTCAGCTAGGAAACAATGTTTTAGTTAACGACGGAAAGTTATCGGTCCGATAAAAAATAAGCCTTCTTGAAATCTATACAGGAATCGAAATCGTGATATCCCGTTTGCGCAAATCGTAATTTACACCATTGCGATACGGATATTTCGAACGTTCCGCGGTCTGCTGTTCCTTTTAAAATTCCAAATGGCGAATTCTAATTTCTTCCACGATATTCGGAAAACTTGAATTGCATTTGCACGAGACAAAGAGATAGAGGTAGAACGCGGTAACCTTTCTGCAAATGGTGGAAAAGTAACGCGTTCAAATACAGTTCGAATATGCAAACTGCAACCGCGAAACAATAGCTGTAAGCTTTGAATTCGGGAAACCGGGGACTCATAACCGGAAGCAAACTCCAGGCTAGAGTCTTCGGGTCGCTAGAACAGCCGGAACCACACATTCTGAATGCAAAGCACCCTTCCTCCCGCTAACATCGTCTGAATAGATCCACACTCTTATTCTCTGTTTCGTTTAATAGCGATCGTAAACTGCGGATACTCGTTCCGAATATTCTCAAGCTTGTTTGTTCGGTATTTGCGGATTAACCGTGTGCACGGTTTATAGCTAAAAATGAATAGCACGCGATGATACCTACGATCTAACTTATGTCCAAGTTTCGTTTTAACGGAGAATAAGCTTTCCGTGAAAGTATGCAAATATCTCTTGTTCTATTTAAACGATGAATAACGTTTTCGACTGACCGGTATTAAAAGCACAATGAGAACGGAACATTGCGTAAAATGAACTCCCTCTGCAAAAAATGAACGCTATTGTACTTTTTATATTCTCGGTAGTCAGTTTCGATCACAATATATTTTAAACAAGTCGAATATCGTATTTTTCCGCGAATAAGCACTTGACTTTGTACCGCTGCGAATGCAACGAACAAAAGAGCTGTAGCGCAGCAAGATTTATCAGATCGGCGCACCAATGACAGTTACAAAAATAATTCCACAGTCAACGCGAGATACGGCCAGTTCGTGTGTCCATGACAGATTCGAGGTCTCTGCAAATATTTACCATGTCCGCGTTGCGTTCGAATATATCGAATTCAATTTTTTCATTCCACCGATTATGTAGAAAACGATACTTCGTACGGACCAAGCGATTACAGTTGGATCGGATCCGGTTCTTAAATCATCTTGGTAGACCAAATTGTCATGCCAAACGGAATTTGTGCCGAAACAGGAAATATTTTCGGAAGGGGAACAATTGCAAACACCTAGCTGGCAACAACGGAAACTATAAAGCAATGGCTACTAATTTAATACAGGCACGGCAGAGTGGAACCGCGATGGCACGACACTGAGGCGGAACAGTAAAGTAGCTAGAGAGGCTCGTAATGGCTATGCAAACTATACCTACAGTTTACAGGAGGAAATTTAATCCCAACAGTGGGCTTACCAAGATGCTACATCATCCTTTATTAATCCAACCTTGAAATTCATATCTCTCAAATAGTTGAACTTTATTTTGAAATATATTATTTCGAATACACGTCAGAGGCGTTTAGATCGAAGTTCAATCCCGTCCCTTTGCCGATAACAAGCGAGGATCAGCCCACAAAGCTAACAGTGACCTAAAACCAACCTTTGGTAAATGTTCTCCTAATTTCTACGCGACCGTAATTTTCGTAACCCTATTTATCCAAAAGATCGAACGTTGGAGCAACGTGTTCGGGTCGCAAGTTGGTCCAACCAATTGGATTAAAATCAACGGGGGGAACAATTTCAAAAGGAATTCAAAGATAGACTCGTCTTTCGCCACCCGTTTGATCAACCGGTCCCCTTTCGGTTTGTTCGCCTCTCCGTTCGGTCGAGTTCTCTTTTTTCGCATGCTCGGTGGTTGCCGATTCGTTAATCGTACGCCGGATAAGATTCAGCTGCGAGAAAACGAACGCAGACTATTCGAGTTTCACGTCCTAAGTTGTAAAACAGATAATAAAGTTCCGCATCCTGGCACCCATTATTTTACAGCGCTCCAGATTCGGCGGGAACTTCGAAAGAGTGCCAGCACAGGCTGGCTGGGTTATATAACCCCATAAACCCTTTGTAGGGAGTTGCCGAGATGGCCGCTGGGTAATCAAAGTCTAATACGTACGAGCAATATATCGCACCGGGGATTATTTCATGTAAGGTATTGGAGCTGATGTCAGAATTTAGAACCTTGTTCGTACGAACCCGAGCTTCGTTTTTAAATGATTTAAATGGAAATTGGTTCCGTATGACTTTATAATTAAATTCGGTGGTACGATGCACGTTATACTTGGAAGGAAAAATTTGCCCAAAACGTCGAGTACTCTGTCCTTTTTTCAGGTACGTATCAACCACATCGTCCCTTCTCGCGAAGGATTTAGGCCAAACGAAGCGGATCAAGAGGTCGCAAAAGGTAAAACCACCGAACCATCGAAACGAGCACTTTAATTCACCAAGTATTCTTCAGGGTACAACGTGGCCTTTTTAATTCGTACCGATTCAAATCCCATTTAAAAGAGAGGCCGTCGGTGGCCAATCGAGCGTTCTTCAAGATTCCAATGAAATTAGCTAATTAATTAGCTGGTCGCGAAAAGAATTTTCCAACCTGGCAGAGCGAATTTTTTTCCGGCAGTGAATTTAAGCGGAGCGGGCCTGGTCTCGTAGCGCTCGTAAATCTTGCGACCACGGCTCGCATATAAATTAAAGACATCCGGTGCGTATCGCGACGAAGCGCACCGTAGCCCGCGGAAATTTGCATTTCCGCATCACTCGTGGAAACATATGGCACCGATAGCACTCCTTACATCGGCACCAATGACTTATTCGCCGTAGTGGATCGAGTATGTCGTAAAAGCTGGCAGATACACGTGCATCTAACTTTGCGGAACAGCTTCTTCGAAGAATCTGGCGGTAGCTAATCCTCCCTGGGGCCACACGGAATAATGGACACGTTTACGACTGCAGCGGCTACGTTTAATTAATGTTACATTTCGGACGATACCCCGAGTAAAGTAAATAGTAAAGGAACGGTATCATCGTAGAAAATTATGGCCTTCCTCGTAGCTAAAGGCGGTACAAGTTTGAGTTCGTTTTAACAACCGAATGAAGTGTTTGGAGATGAAATTGAACTTTGAGTAGAATTAATACTTTAATGTTAATGCTTGACAAATGGCCAGGTTAGGTGATTGTTAGAAGCTATTTACAGCGAATCGGAAGATCTGCTCAGAAAATTGGACTAGTTTTCACTCGATGTATCCGGTGATTTTCGGCCACTCTAATTGCTCGCTTGGAGAATTGAGTTCAAGTTTAACTTGCAGTCCGTAATTGGAGAAAGTTTTAGATAATTATGGAGGAATTGAAAGCAGGCCGTGCGCCAGCATCGTTAAAACTGACTCGCAAATCGTAACATTTTTTTCAGAACGGGACAACTGTTTATTCGACATCTCGGACGATTAAAACTACTACCGATTAAGCTCGTTTCGAGAATCTCTGGCAGAGTAAATTATTCGAAACGGGTTATATGTTTCGAGCAATTAAAACCTATTGGAGAATAATTAAAGGAACGAGCTTGTCACGTACTCCACCGACCACTCGTCAATTTTTTTCTACAAGTACGAACAAACGAACAGTTTTAAGACGTTTATTTACAGACACCGAGAAAAACGGAATTTTCGGTATTCGATCGTAACTTGAGCCACTCCGAAGAAAACTTAACACCTCTCGGTAACGATCTTTTTCTCCGGTCGCGAACTTCTTCCACTTTTACCTTCGATAACTATCTAATAGGCTTACGCCAATAACGATGCTAATTAATATTTTCTTTCGCGGGATCAGGTATATTCCGGACTAAGTGAGATATGATAAACGATGAAAGACGAAAGGCTCTCGCACGACCAGCCATTCAGTGGTTAATTGAGTTTTTCTTCGCTAAAGGCACTATTAAATCTTGCAAAGTCGTTGCAAGAAAAAAGATGGATTTTTTTTTTTTTTTTTTAATTAACCGCTTTATTCGATACAAGAGGCCAGAAATAAAAATCCAGCTACCATAACCCGGGCTCTGGCTCTTTGATATTTTAACGCAATCTACCCTCTGTGCTCGTTAACTGTTAGAGGCTTCAATGATTCGAACGATTCGAACGATTCGAACGATTCGATCCCTTAATTTAATAACATCGAGTACAGGTATCATAGAATCAGCACTAATAACTGCAATTAATCGTTTTTTAAGTGAATAATAATGCGCGCCCGATCAAGTTCAATAACCCGTTGCATTCTATTTAAATTTTCGCGCGAATCGAACCAATCGACCGAGAATCAATTCACTTCAAAGCATATCCCGAAGATTATTTATTAATTACCAATAATAAATAGAATTTTCACGAAATTCGCAAATTCGAGAGTTCGAGACGATGAAGACCGTTGGTGAAATTGATCGATTGCACGGCTAAATATTCGAGTTCTTAACTACGGTCTTAATCTTAATAGAAATTACGCGATAAAAGTCGGGCCGCTTTTAAAAGCACGATTAATTAATAAATCCCGCCAAGGTTAACGATGATTGCATCTACCTTTCATCGGGCAATTTGCACCGGTTGCACGTAACGCTGATTTGCATTTTCTAAAATCGCTCTCTCACTCCTGAAGCAAAAATTCTTAATTGGCGACGCCAGTTCTAAATCTGAAAGATAACTTGGCCAGATATGATTTCGATGCAGGAATTTAACGATATAAATAGAGATTTCGTTCCATATAATTTCCTAGATATTCTTCAGCAAAATTCCAGTCTGTTCGAAACAATTTTTTGTTCTCGGTTTTTTCGATTGAAAGAGCATAGAAAAATCAAAAATTAATTTGGAACGCGAAAGGAAATTGAAAAGAACGAAATGAAAAGAAGGTGATTTATTTTCCTGACAACGGTGTGTGAAAAAACGGATGTAGGTGTACGAATCGATGGATCTTTCGAAACGAAAAAATCGATAACAGGGTTGCGGGTTCGAATTAATTTGTTTGCAACCATCGAGCTGTCGGATTGTTAGCCAAGTCTCGTTAACGAGTTCAAAGAGACATGAAACGATGATAATTTTTGTAATTTTCATCGGCGAATAAATCGGGGAACGAGTCTACCCTTGATCAAGTCTCGGATTATTATCAACGAAGATGGGGTTAGGTTTCGCGTATAAATCCGGTTCTTAATGAAAAATAGCATATACATATTAGTTAACTTTGAACATGTAAAAACAAGATCGCGTTAAAAGAATTACACACGGTACAGCTTTTCGATGTCGAAGTTTAAATTCGAAAGCAGTAAAATCGTTACATATTCTACCCAGATTCCAGAGAATCTCGTCTCGATCTTTTCAACCGATACACGTTCACACGGAGTCTCGATGAAAACACGTTATCGCGACAGAAATCGGACGGTTTCCGGACCGGAGCTTACACCGTGCGCATATAAAAGACTCGAGCCGGATGTTTCACGGATTTTTCCATGCGGAGACGAGAGGGTAGCCGTGGGCTGAGGCCTCTATTTCGCTTTGGCGAGCTTTTTCTTTCCTTTTTCTTCTTTTCTCTTTTTTTTCTTCTTTTTCTTTTTTTTCCTTTTTTTCCTTTTTTTCCTTTCCTTTTCTTTTTTTTTCTTTTTTTTTTCTTCTTTTTTTTTCTTCATGAAAGGAACCTACCCCCGTGCAGCTGAAGGAAAGATCGTTTGCCGCGGAGATAAGCAGCGTGCAAGGAAACAACCGGGTATACGAGAGGCGTCCGAGCATCGTGCGTCTATCTCGACCTAAATCTGAATTGGAGCCGGATTCTGGCGAACACAGACCGGCCATTTTTTTATTAACATCGCTCGTCACCGCAAAAACACTGTTCGGACAAGGAACATGGGTGCCCGACTGGCTGATCTCGCCTACTGATAGAAACAGGTTCTCTGGTCGTGGCAGAAACCATTTGAAACGCTTGAAAGGCTGTGCATTTAGGGACGTTCTTTCGAGATTGTTTGAAAGCTTGAAAAGGATTCCTGGGACCTCGAAACGAGAAGAATGCCGGCCATACGAGAGTGGCAGCGTTTATAATTTCTTATCCGCCTTTGTTGGATCCTTTTTAGAAGACTGTTTGGTTGTTTTCGTTGGAAACGTTTGTTTAGATTGGACTTTACCGCGAAATTCATCTAAAGTGTTGTCGGTTACAGTTATTTTCCTTTTCTAACGTTTACGAAATGATATTTCAACACGATTGTGATAAACATGTACCGTTACTATTTATTTAATTAATTATGAGCGGCAACTCTGCTTACGCGAACAATAAAAGTCGATATTAATTAATGTACATCTATTGAACGGGATCCTTTGCAGGAAAGGTTCCACGTTATAAAGAACAGTTCTTATTTCGAGTACAAAGCAATGTTTAATATTGCATTCTCTGCAAAATAAATCACACTAAACTTCGAAACCCTTAAAGGACAAAGCCATATGATCATCTGTTCAAAAATTATGTTCGCTTTATTAAATTTTAGCCTCTGTAATCTTAGCCATATGCTCTCGAACGGTATTTTCAGCAGAATATTTTCACCTTTTTTGATGGTCGTAATAAAATTTTGTTAATTAGATCCTCCTATTGGAATTCTAAATAGAGCTGACGGTAAAATTTTCAAAATTTCAGTACGTAGTTTCGTAAAACATGCACGTTTCTTGTAAAACCGTAGAAAATTTAGCTAGCGTTGTTCTACGAGGATTTCGAAGAGTGCAGGTTGGTTCGACAAAAATTTCGTGGCCAGAAACGAAGCGGACTTCTAATGAGCGTGAATTTTTTTTGCCGACAACACGAAATGATGCGTCATTAGCGCTAAACGAGCACAAATAAAAAGGAGCATCGTGTCTCTTGGATAAATTTAGCATAGGAAACGAAGAGCTTGAACATTGCGAGTGCTGACACGCACGTTCAGAGAAACCGGCGTGGTACCGAGTAATTAACATGTGCGAATAGAAACATACGATTCAACGCACGATTGAAGAAATTTTATTTAAAAAGAACATTTTCCTTGCGTTTTATTTAACCAACCGTCCAAAGTCTTCTTCGACGTAGGACACATATTTCCTCCGTTTTTTAATATAAAAGTTTAATTTACAGGTTGCCAGGGTGAAAGTTTTAATTAAAACACGCTTAAATTGCGCGCGCGCGCATGAAATGAATTTTCAAATTTTGATCTAGCACCATCTACGTTCAAATTATAAGTTAATCGCGTTTGTAAAACGATTACGATCTGAATGCATTAATTATTTACTTCCTATCAGCTCTTTATTCGTTGCAGAATTTAATATCTGTGTCTCTGACATTGCACAATTTTTATAGTATCGCGTTTACCTCGGAAACACCGGTCCTGTGTTTGACTTTTACGAATCCGTAAGAAAAAAAAGAAAAAAGGAAAAAAAAGAATCGCAAGATTCTTGATGCAACTGGTTAACGAATTTTCAAATATTCGTTTCTTCTGAAACGATGAATAGAAATGAAGCTTTCCCCGTGTTAACAATTTCGTAAAGACTTTAAATAGAAAGAGATCATTTCTACGGGACAGTATCAGGGATACGCGGAACAAAATCGAATCACGAACGCCCCAAGGATTCCAGGAAGGCCATCCTGTTTCGAAAATTCCTTCCAATCTAACCGGGAATCCCGGATACACAGGGTTCCTTGGTCGCAAAACAATCCTCCGTGGAGAGGGATATTTCTTCTCCCGTGGGTAAAGTCCTGCCATTACAACAAAGCTTCCCTATTGGATCGCGAACTTTCTAAGGCAGAGCGGGCAAACACGAGAATTATCAAATTATAACGACGGGGACATAAAAAAGACGGATAACGAAGCAGGCTGAGCGATCGGATTCCCTGAGAACGAAAGAAGCGAGGATTAATTGGACCGTGCACACAGCCAAAGCTAGATCCTTGGAAACGAGTGATTACTGCCGGCATCGATGAAACGAGAAACCGAGTTCAGCAAGCTAGCACGATTCTTTTTCTCGTAATTTACGTAAAAGAACGTAATTCGACAAAATTATAATTAAAACTTGCAGAAAAAAGGAAAAAGGAAAAAGGAAAAAGGAAAAAGAAAAAAAATACAACTAACAAAGATCTTGTATCTAGGAAGTTCATTAAGGTCCGCTGTATACTGGTCAATAATTTGAACGCTGTACCGAGAGAAACTACGTGTAATTTCTCCAGACTTTGTAACCACGTCACGTGGTTCGTCGGACGACACCGGAAGAGGTCATTCCGGCATCAGAGCGGTCGACGGAAACGCGACCGGATCCTTAGAAATTTACTGGACAAGGACTCGGCATCGTCGGACTTACGAAGTTTCAAGGGATATCCGTGGATCTCTGGCTCCCTGTTGCACTGTAAAATCGCGCCGGAGTGTACGTAATCCATCGAGATTGCGGGCCCGTCTCGGATTTACGAGAGGAAGAGGGCAACGGAGAAAGAGAGAGGAGACTGGCTGCACACTCTGTGGCGTTTCTGCTTTTACAAGCAGATTGGATCCGGTCCTTCCAGGATTTCACGCCTGCCTGGCCAGGATCGCGAGACGCTACTAGTCCTGTTTCCTAAGCTCGAGCTCTCACCCCCCTCGCGGACACCTTCCGGTGAAAGTCGAGAAAATTTCCGGCACTCGTAAAGTCCACAGATACACTCTGATCACGGGGAATGGCTGTGGTCCGTGAAGACTCTGCTCGAGAAGACTTTGCGAAACCTTTTTTTCTAGGTTCTACCACTAAAACGAGTTTCTGTTTCAAGGAGATCATTGGAAAACGAAACGATGCGTGGTTACTTCGGTACAATCCTATGTATCCCCCACTGTTTTTTACCAAGAGCCAACACACTTTCTAGTGATAAGAATCAAAAAGTAAGTTCTAATACGCGGAAGTAACATCGACGGGTATGTATAGGCTCTGCTCGTGCTTCGACCTAACGTAATATCGATAACACAGATTGGAGAGCAAATAACCGATGAATCTGCTTGTATAAATCTCGCGCACAAACACTAGGATCGGTAAGCTTTAACCGTAGTCCGGGATGATTAAGTTTCAACACGTATCAGAGATAAGGTTGCCAAACGTCTCTGAACGCTTCGAATCGATCTTAACACGGATACGATAGAACTGTACAAATTTATAAATCCCGCTACAGACCTATTCTTTCAGCCTGCGAGACACTTGTCTCGATTCGACGATCAATTATCATGTTACAGGAATTGCATGGTCTTTGAATCATCGAGAAATAAATTAGGAAAAACAAACGAGGTTTAGGTTTATCCACTCTCGTCGAAAGTAATCGAAACAACGCGATGTCACGTGAAAAAGTCAGACTAAATTCTCCCTAATTTTATTAGTTCCCTCATAGTATACCTATGATACGTGTATTGTACGCAGAATCTCCAATGTAATTACGCATTCATTCGAGTGGGTACAAGCACTAGCTACGCTCCGTTGTTTTACACGGTTTCCGGCGCGTCTATTAAATCCCCGAAACTATTTTGCAAGCGTCTTCAGAGGGAATGTCGGCCTCGTAAATTGGCGGCTATTCAGAGGGATTACTTAAACCTTTCATCGACCACCACGCCGTATGAATTACGAACATATAGTTAATGCCTCGGAGAATACTAATGCGGTTCGCGATAGCTAGAACCTGTATCTGGATTTTAGTTGCTATAGCGACCACTTTGAAAGGCAACCGAGTATTTGTGCAACCGAGAAATCGAATACAACGTGAGTCGGAATTTTCTCGTATCGCTGATATTCCAACAACTTCTTTCAATCCTTACATCTTATCTAGAGACTCATCGCTGAGACCTACGATTCTGATCTAAAAACTTCATTGAAAACCGACTAAAACTAGCAATCGTGTCTTAGGTATTTTTTGTAAATTCTTTTATTGGCAACTACTAAAAGTGTATAATACCATTTGACCGATTTAAACTCTGTAAGGACATTTGTTACATATTTTCAAAGCATTCTTAACATTGAACAAAATTGTTGGATCCCCTCGGACAATCAAACTAACATTTCAACAATCCTTTTTTACGTATATGTATGTAGCACTTCTGTAACAGGTGTTTACGATTCCACATTATTCTACCCTCTAATCGTGTAGAACTCGTGTCGAGCGCTCACGGCGACAGTTATTATTCAAAGCGCATCAGAGACAACGATTGTTTTCAGCGTAGCGTAGAAAATACGCGGTATGAACGTGTAACGATCACAAGACTGGTTGTGCAACTACATTTCCCTTAAAAATACAAAATTCTCGACGTCAAACGATTAAAGTTTCATCGTAACAGTTCTATTAAGATTGTATAAATAAATGCGAGTTGGAAGTTTCGATCAACTTATATTAATTGTATCAATTATTAACGTATGTCTTGAGACACGCTGAAAAATCAATACAGCCAGCTGCCTAACGTTCACCTGCTGCTTCGAAGTTGAGAAAGCACTTCTCCGTCCCGTCTAATTGAAAATTCGTAAACGGAAGTCCCATTGAACAAACTGCGGCAGAGTTCCGGGTGATAACAACGGTTTCGGTTCTCCTTTGACTTACCTATCCTTTGTCATTGAAATTTTAACGCACCTCACGATAGTTCACAATTTTCCCGTACTACCTTACTAATCCTTAAAAATCGCCCACCTTGACAAACCACGAGGAACACAGCTGCAATACTATACCTCGAGATAACAAAAAACAAAAAATTACTTCAACCGTGGTGAAAATAATGAAAAAAAGAAAAAAAAAAAAAAGTAAATTGGTGATGTATTTATATTTGCATAAAGTGGACGCGAATTAAAAATACACACGACTTCCCTCCTATAAATTTCAAAGTTTTACTTCAAGCGTATTCGAAATAATATTTGCACAAAGTGCATTCGAATATAGGGCGTGTGGTCAGAAAGTGTAAAAACCAGCGAAAGTAGGACACCTATTAAAGCAGAATGTAAACCTTAGGCGCCTCGAACGATGTTTTTCTACGGTTAAATGTGTTCTCTGTAGCGAAACTAACGACTTTCGATCGTGAAATAAAAATCCACGTGTTCTGCACCGATGAAATCGAACCTTCTTTCAAGATTAAGGTTGTTGCAATATTACAACGTGCTTTGTCAGTTAATTGACTTTAAATTTCTTCAAGCGTATCGGTAATAAAATCTTTTCGACGACGAAAATCCTTTCCCGCGTCTCGGACATACGAAGCTTTTTATAAGATCATCGAGATTAACGTTCTTCACAGATATCTCCTATTTTTTCCTTTTTCCAGTAGTAGACTTTGCTCTTCACGGTCGATGCTGAAGTTAAAAGTTCACGAAACAAAGTATTAGCTCCTCGTTTTACTCTGTGAAACAATGAAACGCAAAGAAAAAAGAAGCGATACACCGACGATGAAGAAGAAACTTTACGATTTTTTTTAACATTTAAAAGTTATATTACCTCTCCTGTAAATTAAGAAATCTGTAAGTTCGAGAGCGGTGTCGCTGAAAGCCTGTGTCTGACCAATGACAACTACTACTACTGCTACTACTACTAACTGTGTCAAGATTTCGCGTATCTCGGCGTTTTTTTTCCTAAATGGAAGAAAATCGAACCGATATCGAACCAAAAGAGTAGTTTCCAAACGATGAAAAACGAAGAAGACGATCTAACTTTTTGTTTTGCGAAAAAATACGGAATCGATCGGTTGCTACGCCATAAAGCAGAGAATCATTTTTCCGGATGTTGACAAATGCTCCTCCCGGCGACGCTTGTAATTCACGTTCTGTAGATTTGGAGTCTCTAGTGAAGGTTATTTTTTATCTATCTTTAGTTAACGACGTGTACAACGACGAATCGGACTCGGGAGGAATCAAGAAATCGTTCTCGTTCGCTTGCGTTGCGCTCGAAACGATTGATTTAGAGGCCTTTTCATTTTGTCGTAGTTGAATACATTTCGTCTCGAAACGAACAAAAAATTTCTCAATTAACCGTTTAATCTACGGTAGCTATACTTGCCTAGGTAAATTTCATCGTTAAAACGAAAGTACACGTAGGAGAGAGTTTTAAAAAATTCTTGCTCAGTGGATTTGTTCTTTCGTTCAAATTACGCAAACAGGAATTTCTTTCCTCGTTCTTCAAAATCGAAATCCTCTTTTTTTTCAATTATATCCCGGTTCCTTTCGCATTGTTAATTATTCAAGAAACACGGAACAAACGTTTATATTTCTCGTCTCGAATTGATTTTAAGTCTGTTACTAGAGCGCAGCCTGAAAAAGATCTCGTCTCGAGCGACGAACCGACTTCTTTACTCTTTGCATCCCTCCTTCGTTTTCTTTTTCTTATTAAGCAGAATACACAATTTTTTTCCCTCACGGTAAGGAGATTCGCGTATCAACTTCGTGCCGTCGACAGTCCTTTGAAGAATCCCGAGCAGCTTTCCCGTGAATGCGGCGACCCGCACGGATAGCTAACGAAAGGAATATTTTCCATAATTCCGCACGGCATCTCCTCTCGATGGAATTCACCGCTTCTAACGCGTTCCAGTCTCTGTGAGAGTAAGAAAGAAGCTACCTTGACCAACATCAAAGGTCGTGTCGGTGCATCTTTTCAATTTTGCGTGCCACTCCGAGGTACCGTTCGGTCCTTAAACTTGTTTCAAAGTATTAATCCCTCCGAATGTAAAACTTATCCTCTAACAATTAGGCCGCTTGTTTGATAATCGTGTTTGAAAAGGGATCGTCAAGCATAACGAGAACAGTGTCATTTATTAGAAATGTATGGCACAAACACCGAGTTCTCAGCGACCATCGTATCTGGAGACTCGAATCTAATTATCGGCACGACGGTGGGAACGAAATTTCGGCAAGAAAACTCTGGAAACTCGGCGTAAAAATTTTCATTGTCATCATTATAAATTCAGACCGGTAATGTTCCGGCAGCATTTCAAGGATTTCGAGGAACTGCACTTGCAAAATGAATATGATTAGCTTTAATTTTATGCAAAGAGGTTAAGGAGGTTACAGTCTGCCCCTCTCCTCAGCTACAGCTCGTCTCTCGTTCCTCTCCATCCTATCCCGTGCTCTTTTCCATCCCACCCCGACTGTCCGATGGGAAGTACGGTTTAACTTTTAATAATCAGGCAGCTAGTATAAGCTGCAAGCCTTGTGTTGCCATTTGTGGAAGCTGTTTTTCGGCCGCGTTATAAGGATTCGTTCCTCTAAGAGGATAATCGTGTCCAGTAGCATTGAAGGCGTTTTTCGTCACGGCTCAGGGGTACGTCCGTGATATTGCGCCGCGATACCGAGAACGGGGCGTCGAATCGTTAAAATTCATTTTCATAAATTAGAACGATCCTAAATATCTATCGTGCAAAAGAATCTAATATCGCAGCCTACCCAGCCTACCCAATTTATATTTCGCTAATAATTTCGATCGCAAGATAACTCGATACGGTGAACACGATACGAGAGAAAAACGGTTAAAAGAGAAATATCGGGATTATCCGCATTGAAGTCTACAAAAGTTTATCAGCATCCTACCCTCTTCATTGAAATTCCACCACCAAGTCACTCGATGTAGTAACAAAGTACCAAGACACGCGTCTTCGGGTACCCATAGACCCGGAAAGGGAACCGCGACGTTCCCTTTTATTATTCCCTGACGTGTGCAGGAAAGCTGGCTCGGGCGTGCCGTGCCATTTGCATTCTCATTACCATCGTCGGTCTTATTTAAATAGGTGAATAACTGGAACCCACTCGGTGGCTCGTTAGATGTCCCTGTGCACGCTTTGCGCGACTAGTTCGTTTCCAAGTCGCTCGGTTCGGCGAGAAGACGCCATGAAAAGGCATATTTCAACGATGAAACGTTAAAGAACGAGGTTCGTTCTTTGGCTTCTTGAAAGGAAACGACTTGACAGCGGTGGTTAAACGCGTGTAGTAATTAAGCTTCCGGCTCTGTTTGCGTAGTATGCGTAAGATGGAGTAATTTCCAGGGTACCCAGGGATTTGTATTTTTTGGTAGAACAGAGGGACTGGAAAATTGAGTAGATGGCACGGAAAGATCCTAAGGAATTGAAAAAAAGGAAATCGTTAAGGTGGAAAATGGGAAATTCTGAACGGTCCAGGTAGATAATTATGGTAAGACAAATTTTGAAATATTCCATTCACGCGGCAACTCCGCGGTTACTCCTCTAATTCGACCATTCGAAGCTTGAAAGGTTGGAAAAGCTCGCCGACGGTAGGGTTAATTGCGCTTTCTTTCGGCGTCGACCGACCCGAGGGGTTTGAAGATGTCGCAGGGAGGTCGAAAGTGTTCCGTGGCGTCCCTTTTATATTCAACGCAGTGCGCTTCATTAGTGAACGCGGTTTCGACCGTGCACCGCAACGATTTAATCCGAGCTTGCGCGCTCACTGTCGCGCCGGAATTCAATTTTCCTGTGGCCTTAATGGACCAAAACGGTCCAGACCGCGGCTCCACAGTCCTTAGCTCGTTTCAACAGCGACGGGAATCGATGTCCTGATCCCAACGGATCGAACGGATCGCGTGGACTCTGTCCAGATTACGGATCCTCCGGCGGCTACCGGCTTGCAAGCTTTGATCGGAAAGTAATTTAGAAGCTTGCGCGCGGACATTCGCGGTCGAACGTTCAAGTGGATACAACGAATGAGCCCGATTCATCGAGAATGTGCGTCCACGAGAAAGAGGATTGAGGATTGAGGATTGAGGATCGAGGATTGAGGATTTCGGCAAAGTTACGTGTATCCAATAATGTATTCGATCCACTTTTCCAATCGTCGTTCCTACTGCTATTGTGTTGAAAGCATTTCATGGATTAATCGAAATATTCCACAAGCATATTCGACTTTCACAGAAACGATACCTTGGAGCGATCTCGTACTGGAAATCCCAGTATGTAATTCGCTAACATTGTTCTGATTACACAGACGCTGTAAGTCATTTCGCAAAGCAGAATTCTAATAATCTATCGTTGCTGAAACTAGTTCACCGAGCATTGAGAAGTAACCGAGAAGTTTGCACGGCACTCGAGGCACTCAGGATGCTGAAGTAGCAAAGATGAGCGGCATGTATTGTGGGAAACGCTCGGGGATTCAACGGTACGGGATCAATAAGAGGTAAAACGGTGAATAGTAAAGGGATCGTGGTAACAGAGATATGAGAACGGCTCGATTTCTCGGTAAACATTCTGTTTATTCGAACCATGTGATTCATGGAACGTACAAAAGTTTATTAAAAAATCTGTTCCGGTATATATATATTTTTTTTTCCTTCTTTCTTTTTTCCTTTTAACTTTTTCTTTTTGTGAAAGTTTGTCAAAGGATGTCGATGACATCGATTCAAGTTTCAGTCATGAATTTCGCTCTCATCAATGTTTCCTAATTCTGATCAGTTTGAAACTTGTTCCTACAACGTAGAGTCAATTCTGCTTTACGAAACTTTGGTAATGGAAGCTCAAGTGCACTTTGGTTCTTCGGGATTCACGGGCGAAATAGAAATTACGGTTCGTTCCGTGGTCTCAGATTTGTGTTTGCCACGCTACTTTGAATTCGTTCAACATGCATTTTTTTTAAACGTCGCTTCACGGATAACGTTTGACGACACTTGTTAATTTGAAAGAAGAAAAAAAAGAAAAAATGCGCTTCGACCTTTCAGCGTGGTTCGATAAATTGTATGATAAAAAATTGCTTGCTTTGATCGGAATACCTTTACCTTCTCCGTAACGATCGTTTGATTTGCCTCCGAAACAATACTATATTCATAGTTGCCGTATGAAGATACACGAATCTGAATTCGAGAATAATCGACGAGCGAACTGTTTCACCAAAATATAGCGATAAACGGGTGTATCTTGGACTAAAAGAAAGTGAAAAAAAATATTCAATTTCGTCTGGCGCATTCCGACTTGGCGAATGCAATTTGGAGATTAAGCGTCGCACCGGCGCTTAATTAAACGTAGCATGAGTGTCTCTGGCATTGCAACTGTGCCTGCGTTCACAGAGGTTCACAGAGGAACCCAGTGTCCTTTATTAAACCCTGCCATATTTCGGTCTGTCCCCATACGACGCATTCTCGACGAGAAACAAGCGACGACGAGGTTCTCTCTTCGTATCGCCTTGCTGTCACGACACCTGTACACTTCTCTGAGCATTAATAGCCGGCGAAACGAGGAATGTAATAACATGGCCATTACGATAGTCACGTGTATATAGTGTACACGTGCGAGCTACGTTTCAGATGCTCGTCCACGATACACCGAGGATCCAGCTAAATTGTAATCTAGCTCGAGAAACTGAAGCGACAGACGCATGGAACCACCACAGAAATCCTTGAAGACGAGGCTTGGTGCTTTATTGAGAACCGGTTGAAGCAGCTCGCGTAGCAACGGGAAAGTTAAACAGTTCTCTTCCGAGATACTTGAACGGAAAATTTTTATTCGAAACTGCTTTCACGGATCGAGACTATGGCTTCAACCTTAAACGCTTCGAAGAAATTACCAAACTCCTGTTTGCCAATTCTGTTCCGGCGTCTACCAATTGCAATTATTGCAAATTAATGGCCACCGATTTATCGCCGTTCGAGACTTTTTTTTTCTATCTTGCTGCGAACACGAATTTGTAATCTCTAACGCCTGCTAACAACTCCATCTAACTCAAGATCGTATAAACTTTACAAAGTGCCGTGAAAAAGATTTCAAGTTCCGAAAGTAGATTCTATCCCGACTTTACGACTGCTTCCTCTTTCGATGCCTCTTAAACTGAAATTGCAGAAAAACGATTTGCCCTACTTGCTAATCGAATCTACGCGTATCGAACAACGTCGAGTATTACAAGCATGAAAGTTGGTTCAGACATCGTATTAATAAACAGTGCGTTGCAACGCGTAATCAGGCTTCAGTTGCAGCTACACGCGACCCGTAATGATTAAAAATTTGCATTACGCGTGTGCATTAATTAAAAGCTCAAAGCCGGGGAATGGAACGGCCAAGGAAATATTGATTTTTCTACTTCACTGCCGTCTCTGACCTAACAGCTAACCTCCGGTAAGTACACCCCTAACAAACTTATTCTCCCTAACTCGATGAGAACATAACTTGCAGCAAACTTACTACGAGTCCGTGCGCACCTTCGTATTCTCCAACACATACTTAGAAGCTCTTCCGAAGCACAGTCTAGCCGAGAACCCTGTTCAACGGTCAGCCGATCCGACCATATTTTTCCAAACGTAGTCGGTCATCGTGCGCGTGACGGCATCCGAGCCCCAAAGATTTACCACAGACATTAAATTGCGACCGGTTGATCTTAGGGATCACGATTCTTTGTACGAGCCAGAGAAAGCAAAGGTGCAGGAACCCGTGTTTGATATATGAAATTTCTGACACCGGTTAGAATATCACTGATTCTATTGTGAAAAAGAAATGAAAGAAAATAAATTATAAAATATTATTTGCATTAAACGAGAATAATTATAGTTAGCTTTTATAGAAAACAGCGAATCGTAATTTGAGTACGTATTTAAAACTATAGACAACTTACTGCTTGAACGTTCATGAACGTTGCCAGTGTATTCATTCCGAGAAAAGGGCGCTTGTTCCACTTGCCGTGTCAAGTACAGTCTCGCTGTATTCATCTATTCAATAACGGTACGATTCTATTTGCTGAAATATCCCTGCTAACTGTCTATTTATCTATTAACTGACAAACCCAGTCTGCTCGCCGAGTATGTATGGTTCAATTTATACGTCTATACCGAAACTGAATTGACCAGATAGTTCACTGTTTTACGTTTTAATCGATTTACAAAGGATATTCATCCGTCTGATAACTAGATTCTATTCTGCGAACTAAACTTGTTCGACGTCTGTCTGACTATTAACAGACTCGTTCTACTGTACGTGGTTCGTACGATTCTGTCTGCAAGATTGCTACCGTGTAAACGTTAATATTAAATTTATTGTTGATTCTAAGGAAACTTTGAGAATACGGTAAAGGTTCAATGTTCCAATAACTTTTACGTTCTACCAGTTACGGGAATAATAAAACATTGGTATCGGTTAATCGTAAATCTAATCCGTTCACGGACACAGACATACGTTGTAAAAATACGCATGAAAAAGTTTGCGTGCGCGGATAACGCCGACTCTTTTTATCAACTTTATCGACGCATTAACATTTTCTTGGAATATTTCTTCACGCAGACCAGCCATCCATTTAGAACGCGCACGTATACACACGCATAGATAGACGTTTTTCTTTAGCCGCAGAGATTATTAGAAAAGGCAAAGATCTCGAATATGCGGATAAAAGTGAAAGCACGCTGCGACCGAACCGTTAATATCGTCACGAAACAAGGAATTTGCATTCGTATCGATAACGGCTTACCTTTCCACTGCATATAAACGATGAACCGCGTGGTCGTGTGAAAATCGTTTACCAAGATGCGGATTGCGATCCAGCCGAGTGTTAAAGAATTTATTGCTCCACTTCGAACGCAACTCCACTCGTATTAATTCCTACACAGCATCGAACATATTACGAATTTTTCTTTCTGTTACGGCTTCGATAGAGAGCAACGCATCGACGAGATAAGGTGTGAGTGAAAAGAAAAGAAAAGGAGAGGAGAAAAAAAATGGGAATAAAAAGAAAAAAAGAGAAACGTAGGATCGAAAAAAATATCTGATACAACGTAGCACGCGACTAAGCTGTTAACCTACCATTACGGAATAATGAACGCGACGCTACGTGTACGCGTGCAAACATGTTGTGTTAAAAATGAAAACTTTGCACCAAAGAATTTCGCTCAAGGCAACCATAAATGCATACTTAAGTTGGTCTATTGGCCGAGCACGGTTAGTTCCATCGACGCAAGGTACACTAACTTACCTTTGTCCAGAGTTGTGGTAGTTGGTATTGAGTTCTGCGAGTTTCTGTACGCCGTACCAACTACTTTGGATCGAGGGTATAACGTTTGACATTGTAAACCTTGCAGGATCGAATCCCTAAACGAAAAAGACTCGGCTACCACAAAACTGGCCGGTTAATCAATGAAGTCTTCCGGTATTTACAGGGGTGCGAAAGGAACATCGTGGATCGTCGATAGAAACGATGAACGGATCGGGACGAGCCGGGAACGAAGCGGTACGATAATAATAATATGTGGACGACGTGGCCGCGGACGAGGCGCAAGTGGCGAGACTCGAGCTCGTCGCATGGCGGACAAGAAGCTCGTGGTAGCCGAGACAGCTTTCGTTTCATCTATTCGGTGGTGTTGGCGGCTTTCATGGCGGCCCAGGAGGCAAGGAGTGCCAAGTGTCCACCGCCAGACACGATACCAGGCTGTCCCTGCTACAATTTCGAAGACGGACTGTTCCTGGAATGCGCCGGGGCTACCGAGGAGTCCCTCAGGACCGCTTTGTCCGGCGTAATACACGCCGCCGAGGGGGAAGGTACGTATGTACATGCAGGTTCCATGACGAGAGAATACATTAGGATAAATAAGGGATTTCGTTTCCGCCGGATGAGATTTTCTTGTCCTTACTCGGGAATCCCGGGTAACAATAGGCGAGTTTGTATTCAACGGGACTAGAATAATTGTCCGAATATGTTTGAATCCCATTCTCGATTAATATATCTTGCCTCTATCTCGTTGAACATTTTTCATGGAATATTTGGTAAAAAATATTACGTCTCGAATAACCTGGGATTCGATGGTTTAACATTAAATGCGTCGCTTGAAACGCGTTAACAGGGCTGTTAGACTCATGTTTTTCATCGCTGTTATTTTTCCAGGAACGATAGTTCAATCGTTAAGCGTTTACGAGCTAGACAGAAAAGTAGAGGAACTTCGATCCGTCGCGTTTCCAGCCGGCTCTCAGATCAGGCATCTACAAATATCCCACTCGGCGATCCGCGAGATAAGCGAAGATGCGTTTAAACGGCTGAGTAAAAGCTTGGAATCTTTGGCACTGGTGTCGAGTCGACTTCCTCACGTGCCGCAGAAGGCGATGGCAACTTTGAGCTCTCTCAAAGCTTTGGACTTGGAGGCTAATCTAGTGCACGAGCTTCCAAGTTACAGTTTTTACGGGCTTTCTCTGATTAAGATCAACCTGAAGGGCAATCAGATAGTAAAAATATCAGAATACGCGTTCGCTGGTCTCGAAGATACCCTAACGGACTTGGATCTGGCTGAGAACAAAATCAGAGTATTCCCTATGACATCCTTAAGAAGATTGGAACATCTGACGTCTCTCAGACTCGCGTGGAACGAAGTATCCGAACTTCCGGAGGATGGATACTCCAGACTGGATGCTCTGAACTTTCTCGATCTGAGCAGCAACAACTTCAAAAAAATCCCGCTCAATTGTTTCCGATGTTGCCCATCCCTAAAAACTTTGTCTCTTTACTACAACGCCGTCGAATTTGTCGACAAAGACGCGTTCATATCCCTGATCGATCTCGAATCTATCGATTTGAGTCACAACAAGATCGTATCCTTAGATGTGTCAACGTTCCGAGCGAACCAAAGGTTAAGATCGATCGATCTTAGTCACAATCACATTCATTATATCCGTGGTGTGTTTTCAAAGTTGCCGGAATTGAAAGAGCTGTTCTTAGCGGAGAACAACATCCTGGAAATACCTGCCGAGACATTCGCCGGTAGCACAAGTTTGTCGGTTGTGTATCTCCAACAAAACGCAGTTAGAAGGATCGACGCGCGAGGTTTGGCAACTTTAAGCCAACTAGCACAGCTACATTTGAGCGGGAATTACATCGAGAAAGTGCCACGCGACTTTCTCGAGCATTGCGAGAATCTCTCCACCCTGTCCTTGGATGGGAACAACATCCGTGAGCTGGAGGTGGGAACCTTCGCTAAAGCAAAGTCGTTGAGAGAGCTGCGGCTTCAGGACAATCAGATTACCGAAGTCAAGCGGGGTGTCTTCGCGCCTTTACCGTCGCTCTTAGAGCTGCATCTACAGAATAACGCGATAACGGATATGGAAACTGGTGCTTTGAGGTCCCTGCACAGCCTTCAGCACGTGAACCTTCAAGGTAATCTGCTCGCGGTGTTGGGTGACGTGTTTCAAGTGTCGAACGACGTGGGACAAAACGGGAACAGCGGCAGCTCGTTGGTCTCCATTCAGTTGGACAACAACGGCCTCGGTGTCCTGCACAATGACTCCTTAAGAGGGCAAGCATCGGTCAGAATCATGTGGCTCGGACACAACAGATTAACCCGGCTCCAGGCTCCTTTGTTCCGAGACCTGTTGCTGGTCGAGCGATTATATCTAACGAATAATTCCATCTCGCGAATCGAGGACACGGCCTTTCAACCGATGCAAGCGCTCAAGTTCCTCGAGCTAAGCATGAATCGGTTGAGCCACGTGACGGTAAGAACTTTCTCGGAGTTGCACGAGCTGGAAGAGCTTTACCTGCAGGACAATGGCCTGCGACGTTTGGACCCGTATGCATTAACCGCTCTCAAACGACTTCGCGTACTTGACCTGGCTAACAATCATTTGAACGTGCTGCACGACAAGATATTTCAAGAAGGACTGCCCATAAGGACGTTGAATCTCAAGAACTGTACCGTTAGCATAATAGAAAATGGAGCTTTCAGGGGATTGAACAATCTGTACGAATTAAACTTGGAACATAACCATCTTACAGCTTCTGCGTTAGATCGTCTAGATATTCCAGGATTGAGAGTCTTGAGGATATCCTACAATAATTTCAGTCAGATCAACGGCAATTCTTTGGACGGACTGCCGTCCCTTCAACACTTGGCCATGGATTCCTCTCAACTTCATAAAATGCCACCGGAGATATTCTCGAAGAACAAGAATCTAGCCAAACTATTGTTGAGCAACAATCTACTTCGGATTCTACCCGGTCTCCTCTTCCTCGGTTTGGACTCGTTGAAAGAAGTGAAACTGGATGGTAACAGATTTCAAGAAATCCCGTACGACGTGTTCGCCAATGCCACCACGCTCGAGTTCTTGTCATTGGCTAATAATGTAATTCTCAACGTGGACATGTCACGGTTAAACGGATTGGCCAGTCTGCGGGAACTCGATCTGCGCGGTAATTATATCATGACCCTTTCGGGTTTCGCAGGCGTCAATCTGTCCCGTCTGATATCCGTGGACCTCAGTCACAATCACCTAACCGCTCTGCCGGCAAACTTCTTCGCTCGCTCAAACTTACTTCGCAAGGTCGAACTGGCCGCCAACAAATTTCATCAAATACCGGCAGTCGCCCTGTCTGCTCAAAACATTCCAAACCTGGCCTGGCTCAATGTCACGGCCAATCCTCTGGTCAGAA
Organism: Ctenoplectra terminalis; assembly: GCA_019453375.1. NCBI lineage: Eukaryota > Metazoa > Arthropoda > Insecta > Hymenoptera > Apidae > Ctenoplectra > Ctenoplectra terminalis. The sequence continues at coordinate 155,663 of SMSQ01016465.1, forward strand.
TACACGAGATCAGTTCGAAGGCCAAGTATCCTGCTCTTCAAGAGATACACATATCCGGCACGAATCTGACGATCGTCACTAGCCAAGACTTCGAAGCTTTTCCAGCCCTGATGCACTTATTTATGGGCAGTAATATGATCTCGAGAGTGTCGCCAAGCGCGTTCCGAAGCTTGCTCGAACTGTTGACTTTGGATCTGAGCATGAACGAGCTCGAATTGTTACCCCAAGAGAGATTAAAGGGACTCGAACATCTCAGACTGCTTAATCTCACGCACAATCGGTTGAAAGAACTCGAGGATTTTCCGCCTGACCTGAAGGCCCTGCAAGTGCTCGATCTCTCGTACAACCAAATCAGTGGAGTCGGTAAAAATACGTTTCAACATCTCGAGAATCTAGCTGAGCTTCATCTCTACGGCAACTGGATATCCTCCATTTCTCCAGACGCGTTCAAGCCCTTAAAGAAGTTGAGAATCCTCGATCTGAGTAGGAATTATTTATCGAATTTACCGCTAAATGCCTTTCGACCGCTGGAGACGCAAATACGAAGCCTTCGCGCCGAAGGTAACTCGTGGAAATCTTCTTTTCTAATCATTGAACATTAATCATGGGAAACAGCAATTAAACGAAATTAAACGAAATTAAACCATCTTCTGGCTACAGAGAATCCACTGCACTGCGATTGCGAGTCTCAAGAGCTTTGGGAGTGGCTGCGTGATCATCAGAAGTTGGTGGGCGGCAGCGTGGGTCGAAATCGAGGGGGTGGATTGCGAATGAACGACATGGATAGTGGATTACTCAGATGCCAACAGCCACCAGAATTAAGAGGGTTGGTGTTCCTCGAGCTGGACCCGCACGCCTTCTGCTCCGCTCCTCTCGTTTTAAAACTAGCTATTCAAGATATTCAACCGTTCTCTGTTTTGGTGTCTTGGCAAAGTAGAAATCACTCGGGTATTCGTGGCTACCAGGTGGCCTACCACACCATGGAAAGCATCGAAGAGGTAATACCAATTATTTATCATATCTTTTTAAACACATTCCAATTGTTTTATCCTATTCAAACATTTGAATAACACCAATCTTTTTTTTTCTTTTTTCTTTTTTCTTTTTTCTTTTTTCTTTTTTTCTTTTTCTTCTCGATAAAAAATTCCAGATACGAGGAAAGATCCTCGAGCCGAACTCACGGTCCACGAAACTGTCGAAGCTGTCTCCCAACACCCGTTATTTGATATGCGTATTCGGATTGGGTAACTGGATGAATCAACGTCTCGAAGATGACACAGTGGACCAGTTTAATTTCTCCAACCACGAAACGTTCGAGTTGTCGTCGGATATGCAAATGGCGGACTCGTCTACAAGTCGTTGCACCGAAGTCAAGACCCTGGAGGCACCAGACACGGTAATCAGCAGCGATGGTTCGTCTATGGGTGACGTCGGTAGCGTCAGTAGCTTCCTGACCAGACGTCTTGGCCTGATCGTCGGCTGTTGCATGGGATTCGTTGTGTTTTTGCTCCTCGTGTCCGTCCTCGGTTATTTAAAGGTGAAGAAACAAAGGGAGACCGTGAAAAGGGAACAGCCGATCCCTCCAGAATACATTTCCTACAGACACTTCAGCATACAGAGCGGTGAGGCTGGCCACGCTGCCAGACAGGCCAGCCAAGAGGGCCAACATTCGAACTTTATCAACAGCATGGGCAACACCAACTTGAATGTATGAGACAAGCTAAAAAACTCCCGACTCGTGGAGATTTCGAACGTTTGAACAGATCCAGCTGGTTTTTCCTCCTAACGATCTGTCGTCAAACGCGAAACATTCCCGACTCGCGGTAGTTTTACCTCTCTCGATCGAACTTAGATTCTCGAACCGAAGAATAATTAGAAAAAAAGGAAGAATTCGTTGGTTGATTCGTCGCAACGAAAAACTTGGGCCAATCCATGTACGTGTGAGTGCAAACGCCAAGTAGACGATCTAGTTAACCGAACATTTTATATGTGATTTTCTACGATTCTTAACCTTATTCTACCTAGCTTTACCCTACGAACCGTGAATGAAAAAAAATACGGGGACTGTGCAGCGCCAACTATGTGTTCGGTGAATCGTCCTGCGAAACGATAGACCGAAGGATCAGCGAAGGACTTCGGTAGGCAGTACGTCATATTCGCTGAACGATTTATGACTAAACATCGTACCTTAGGGTCCCTATTCGGATTCGCAGAACGATGCATTGTATTTTCTAAATGGCTCGGCAAACCGCTCGCGCGATCCCTCTGTAACACGGACAATGCGACGCGTCGTTTCGAGTAAGCGCGTTCTTGAATTTCTGATCGCCAATCCGCCAAGGGGCCAGCAATCCTGTCACGCGATGACGAATCGCGTGATAAAGCTGCTGCTCCATGTTGTTCAACGATCGCTCGAGCACCGGAACCGAAACTTGTTTGTACATAAGTGAACAATTCTAATCGTTGTTACGAGAGAACCAATGACTCAAAGAAGAACGACGACTCTTCGTCTAGCAAAACGTAGTTCAATTAGGATCGAAGCATTGATTCCGCTTGTTTCGACGTAGAAAGGAAACCCAAACGACTCGCCAAACCGTTTTCGCGTTCGTGAATCAAGCGGAACGTGTATCCCGAGAACACGAGTTCGTCGCCGTCGATTCTTCGAGTTGGCCACTTTTGAGTTTCGTTGATAGTGTCATTGTTATATCGGGAGCTGCACCCGTAACCCGTGAAAACGAACATTTCATATTCGTGGGATTATCGCGCCTCTGTGGTCTGTACCGTACCGTAGGCTAACCACTCGGATGTTATCAGGAATACATTGGAAATTAGATTCCGGGTTCCGTAATATACAGCATATTGCAGCTCTAACGATATTTCGTTGTCGGAGAAAGAGAATACGAGAGGTAGATATAGTCGCGATAAACTGTGTATCCATTGCGTCGAATGGAACCGAAAACAATCGATGAATAGATGTGCATCATCGACGTTCAATTTCATCGCGAAAGATCTCAGATGTACCACACACTGTGTACTGTAACATATACGTACGTCGCTGTAATAAAAACGCAAATTCTTTTTTAACCAACCACTTGTTTCATGTATACGCTTTTCACTCTGCTACTTTCCCATCGTTTGTGTCCAACATTATTCACTCCTTGGAACAACTATCATTCTTTTACCACTCTCTACGTATTCTTTATTAACCAACGAACAAACTCGATCAATCTTTAACGATGCAAACAGTGAAAATAAAAAGAGAATTGTAAAAATATTGAAAGCACGAAGATCGCCAAGATCGTACGTTGAACGTGGATAATCAGAATTCTAAAAATACGCGGCGTGCTCTCGACTATTTCGGTTCCCATTTCCCTCCACGCAATCCGCTTTAACTTCAACTCGGTTCTCCGCGGGTCGCATAAATTTTCCAACATCTCGACGAAACGTTTCCCGTCTGCTTTATCGTATTTCCTTGCAATTAACCCCTCCTGGCCACCCTGATGCCGTTTTCTCCGAGAAAGAGAAGGAGCTTTGCATATTTCATTCGGCGTTGGTGCAGAGAAAACGCTGCCGCCCTCTGTTCCTCTTTTTCCGGAATCGCAAAGGCAGCGACCCATAACTCCACCGATTGAAAACTTAACTCTGTGCCGTCGGAGTAACTGAGATCCGTAAACTATGCAACATTAAATATAACGTGGCAAAGAATAAAACGCAAAAAGGAAATTGTAAAAAATTATTCCGACGGGTTATCAAAGTTGAAAAAAAAAGAAAAAAAAAAAAAAAAAGAAGAAAAGGTAAAAATAGCAGATAACCAAAATTTTGTTTGACAGGGTAGCGGGCTTTCGTTTACAGAGGACGCGAAATTGTGCGCAAAATAAACGAGTAAAAACGTGCACGAAAGTCATACACAGTGTACACATTTTTCTCGACTGATAGAGCTGTCCAAACGTCTCTCGTTTCGCTCTTTAATCTCGTTTGACGCGTGCTTCACCAGCCTCCCACCATCCTACATGCTACATTCTAAATGGAGATCATTAATCGAAGCTACGTTCAAACGCGCTACCAATGCTTCCAAAAGAAATATGCCGTATCAAAAATCATGTTATTCTAAGCAAAAACATCGATCTTTTAATCGAAAGTCTCGCAAATTTTTTATTCCAACTTTGCATTATTTCGGAATATTTAAAGCAATTCGTCTCTCGATTGTTTGTACAGGCGTAACTATCCGAGAGTCGTGTGAAATTGCAATGTTGTTACAAATGTTTACGTGAGAACGTAACAAGTAGTAAGCTTTGGATTTTACGAAGAGGATGCGATGGGACGAATCGAGAAACAGTGTTGGAAGAAACCCTTTTGAGTCTTGGCACCTTAGAAGCATCGCGCGGAAAGACGAGTGGAGACGAGTAGAAACACGGCGTGTCACTTTCAAAGAAAAACTCGGTAAGACGTTGCATTCGAGAACAAGTTGAAATCATTTTAAATTGTCAAAATAAGAAGCTGTTTTGCGAAACAATAAACACAGCTTTCTCGAATAGGTACGTTCAAAGATAATCCTCGAAATATTTCTTTGCGACATTTAATTCGCAGAAAACTGTGGCTATAAGAAATTAATATTTTTGATATCCGATACACGTCATGAAAATTCAAACAAGATCCAATTATCAAGATAATAATGGGTCTATCCTAGTTGAAAGTCGCTCTTAATCACTTCGCTTAAATGATTGAAGCATGAATAAGCCGGTCTACCGTGCCGAGAGCTGAATAGAAATGACCCGATAGAAGCGTCATCTGATGCGAAAAGCCACGACGACGTCTATCTCAAAGCCATATCGAAGGTAAGGCTTCTCACATATTGTCGATCCCAGTCAATCAAATTTCTACGAACCCTTCGAACTCCCTTTTCTCGTAACTATTTATCAAACTTATTGCCAACTATTAATCGGTTTTTCTCTCGTAGCGCTCGATAGGTTTCTTTGCGAGGAAGAAAACAACTATAAAGTTAGCTACTTATTTTCACGACTCGCGCGTATAATTAGATTAGCTCTCCTTCGTATTTTTTTCTTTTTCTTTTTTTCCTTCAGAAATAAAGAAGTCTGAGAAACTTTTTTAAGATACTTTGTTTTTTATTCGAGATTGAAACTTCTTTGGAAAACTTTCGTTCTAGAATTGCTGAGAACACAGTAATGTAGCGACCGATTGTCTTCGCATCGAGCTGTGTTTGCGCCAACTCGGTTAGCACTTTGAGTGGTACAGATCGATATTTCTCGTTTGTTTCCCGCTCTCCGACATAATTCTCTTCTTGACAATTCCGATTACGTTCGAGACTTTTCCCAGTTGCTCGTATTCAACACCGGTAGCTAACTGAAAAGCCTCGAGCTGAGATTACGGAACTCGCTAAAATCACGTACTGTAGTCGTTTATCATGATCTTGACTCCAATTCCAATCGAAGTTATTCAGTTTCTAATGTTCCACTTTCGAAGAATCTTTTCGCTACCGAAAACTAAACGAATAAAGTTGTTTCTCGAGGCAGAGTCAAACTCTGACAAAGTAACTATCGCATCCGAAGGATCTCCGCAGCTAGACTGCCAAGCAACCGGAAAACTGGGACCACGAAATCAACATTAAGCGAAAATTGATTACAGTGTGGAGGCTGGTATCAGTTTACCGCTATAAACCAGACAATCCTCCCCCTCTCTCCCTCCTTTGCCTCGTTAAATGTATTAGTTCGGTTTAGAGCTTTGAATTTCGTGTCGGCTTCCAAAGTTCCTCGCCATCAACGACAAGTTAGACCATCGAATTTGATCGATGGTCTGTTCTTCCGTTCGATGAGCTAGAGACGAGAGCTTGAGCGAGAGAGAAGCTCGCTCTCTTGGAATTCAGACTTGGTAGATGTTGTTTCGGTCGCAGCACGTGCTTTGCTGCGATTAAGTCCCAGCAACGGAATTACCCTTCCATTCTAAGACGGATTCGGTCCTAGTTGAAATGCTGAACCTCTGGTTGGAAACGGTGTTACATGCACGATTCGTAACCAACGTTTCGAGGCGTCGTGTTCCGTGAATGGGAATCGAAACGGTGGCTGTCGATGCCCACAAACAGGATCCAGGGAATTCAACAGCTAGCTGTCTGTTCACGTGGTTCGGTGGTTTGCAAATAATTGCGATTCATCGTTCAAATCGTGTATTATTTTTGTACATCGCTCTGATTCGTTTTCGGTTCAGTTCTGTTGAGATTCGTTGAGCTCTCGACGGCTTGAAAGCTGATTTTATAATATGTTACAAACGGAAGCGTTACCTTTAGAATGCACGAAACGGCAAACGATTCAATCTCAAAAGGAATTTAAACATCGGCTTTTACGTACATACCGGCTATTCGCTGATGCGGTGGAAAATTCGTGTACAACCCTTGGCGAGGAAACTTGTGTTCGTTTGTGAAAAAAATACCTGGTACAGTTCCAACGATCGACAGATGGAGATAAAAATGATAGAATCGATACCACAGTTCCTACATCGGGTTTAGCGATTACCGATTACCGATCTCGTAACTATCATACCTTCGAAAAAAGTATTTTCCATTTCAAACTTAATCCATGTACAACGAACGATCGTACTCCAAGTATTTGTAATCAACGCACGATTTTCGGGCTCTTACCTTCTCCCTTGGATTTCAACTCGAACAATTCAACGCGAGGTCACCGAGGATTTTATTTCGTTTAATTTCCTCTTGGGAACAATATCTTCGGCGACGCGTATAATCAGCCCATCGGCCGTACCCTGCGTAATAACCAACTAAATATTATCCCTAGGGCGAAATGTTTCAACGGAATAGTTTTTAATATAACATCGTTGGGTTTGCATCGTCAAACAGGGAATTGTATTTCTCTATCTCTTTTTCCTTCTTACGTTTTGTCTTTTTTTATGCTTCTTCCTCATTTTTACAGTCGCAACGAATAAACCCCTGTGCAAGTATTCTGTTAATTCAGGATGAAATAACGCAATATTTGCAGAAAGATTAAAAATAGGATTTTATGATACAGCAAACGAGAGCAACGTACGTACATATGTGACTCGTGAATTATGATAACAATGATGGAATCCGATTAACATGAAATTCTATTTCCTTCGCTCATCGCTCACCATTTTAGTCTGACAAAATTGATGCGCACTGTTGGTTCAAATTTTTTATAAACAACAGATGGAACATACTTTAGCACCTATCGTACAACGTTTTGTTGCGTTTCAACATTCCGAGAAGGAATGGTTTTTGCTTTTCGTGGTATAGAATCGTTACCGGATGGAAAATGATTTCGAAATACACAATTTTTATTGGCTTATATTTCAATAAATTTCAATAAAGCTAAATGTGTTTCACATATTTGTACGGGCTTCGATGGTCAATAAATCGTACGTACATTCCACATTGGTTGCATTTCATTAATTACTTTTTAAAGCACCATTTTTTGAAATGAAAAACCATCTGTGTCATTTTAAAATTTAACTCCATTCAATTTAACTGGGAAAGGGTCGATTTAGTACCGTAATAGAACATTCCCTCGGTTCAATCCCTAATTAATGCTATAAATTAAAATTATAGGATCTCCGATCCTAAATCAATCGAAGCAATCATTCGCCAATTGATACGATTCGAAACGCTCCGTTAATATTGCAACAGACATTCTCTATTCGGTAATTCTATTTACTGTTATTGCAGACAATAGAAAACATTCGGACAACTTTACAGTAAGGCATGGAAAAAATTGTAATTGAACGGCAGCTATTTTCTTTGCTTTCGGAAGAAGAGCTGATTTCGTTGTATCTAAAGTAACACCAGTTCCATCTCTCGCCGTTGTTTCGATAAAACATCGATATTTTATTCATACACGCGGGAGTGGCGACAGGATTTTCCAGCAAATTTCATGGTGCGCGAAAATTGGACCTCTCGTGTATATCGGGACACAATGGAAAAATTTACAGATCCACGGATTTCACTCTTAAAAAATAAAGAATTCTTTTATACGCAAATACCTTTAAACTTGCATCCCCATTTTTCTAAAAAAAAAAAAAAAATACAAAAAAAAATTTATTTAACACTATTCTGGACTAGGAAAGTCGCGCGTGGCAGAAAAATACTTGTAATGTTCCAAAACGTTTGTCCGCCGTTCCCAATTCTCACGGTGTTACAGGGAAATTCAGTTTCCAGCAAGATAAATTGAACACAGAACGTATCGCGTTACGCGGAATGCCGTGAATAGCTCGTACCTCGAATGCTCGGAGCTTAATGCAATTTTAGCAAAATCGTAGCAGTGTTTTCCATGACGGTGGTTAAGTAACAGATCGCAAAAAAACATTTTACTCGATGATATTCCTATTCTCTATTCTAACTCCATTCTTCTCCTCGCATGTTACACACTTTCATCGTTCAATGTTCCGTACTTTTTTTTTTTTTTTTTTTAACATTTATCCGACAGTTATTCTCGTTGGTCAAAAAATATAAAACTCTGAAAAATGAACGTCGAAATAAAAAATCTAGCAATCTATGTTACAATCTCGATGCTTGATCGCAATTTTCTGCTATAAAATACCTCCCTTCGACATCGAACGCGTACTTCACCAAGCTTTTGGTCATCAACGCTCTCAACACTAGTCGTCATACATGTAACGAATCGCATCGATTGGCCGGCTTAATAGCCTGCAAATTGTTGCGATCCATGCGGCTATGTACTGTTCGAATCGCAATGCTTCTTTGCCCTGTTCATCGACGATCTTTTGTTTCGTTCATCGCATTTCGACACACGTATTTCCGATTGCTTTTAATCAGCGCTGCTTGAATTTCCAACATTCGCGGATCTCGTGGAATTTAAGTATTACATAAATGGTAAAGAGATCGCGAAATATTAGAGAATATACCGTTCGAGTGTTCTTCGGATATTTTTTTTTTTTTTTTTTTCAGATTAAAACGTTTTATCGACGAAAGATTGCACGAAGAAAACTTTGCATTCATAAGAAGCAACGGAGAAGACATCGTTGAACGCAAGCTCATTGAATAACCCGCGATATACGGAAAAGCATCACTTGCCCAAGCTCCTCGATATTTCATGCATCGATACAGGATTACAAACAGCGAAAGCATGGACCTCTTCTCGCATCGAACCGGATTACCGTGCATTCGTTTTAACGTTGTAAGGAGCGTTTCGAGGGGAGAACATCAGGAACGAAAACAGCAAATTTTTAAAAATTTACATCTATCCAATTCGAAACATTGTAAAAAAACTAGACGATTATAACAGCATTTCTATCGACATATTCTATCGAGCTTTTAATTGATTTTCGGATTTTTTAATAAAAATCCTCTCCAATTTCTTCAAAGATTAATCAAATCTCTAAGAACTAACGATACCGAAAAAAGCGGTCGAGGACGATGAATAGCATCGATCGTAGAACACGCGGCGCTCTAACTAAAATTCAATTGAACAGCAGCATTCGGTGCGATCTCGGATCACGACTCGTATCTACTTGAATTCTAGTTGCATCAGCAAACTCGATAAAAATTGTGAAGGCAGCCCCCCAACAAACGTGAATCCAGACCCGACAAAGTTACCGTGACTACCAAGACAAATGGACGAACGCGAAGCCGGTGATCGGAGATAAGAATCGGAATCAGGGCTGCGTCGAAATTCAAATTCATCAGCCGTACCCCGTGACACGAACGAAAACTTTTCTAACAACGAAAGACGTGCACGTGTACAACTCCTTGCCAACGATCGCTGCCGATAATTTATATCCTCGTAGTCGCGTTTTTCCTTCAATTTAACATTCCTGAAAGAATACTATTTTTTCCAAGTAGATTGTTCCAACGATTCTTCGCAACTTGATCGAGTCGAATTTAATCCGAATCACAAGTTTCCAAACAATAGCGATCAATCATACATAGTACTATGTTCTACACGGTGCTCGAATTACGATGGAACCAGCGAACAAATATTACACTTCTATCCGCGCCGCTTGAGAAACGCTCGTCGATATGGGTTCTGTAAGTTGGTGAAAGTTTCGTGATTTCGCGATCTATTGCTCACGCTTCGGGCCGACGATTCGCAGACAAAAAAGGCTCCGCCGCGGCGGCTAGAATTTGTAGAATCAATTATCGGCGTTCACGGTAGTTCCGTTGGGAAAAACGATTTCGAAGGAGATCGTACCACGACGAAGATTGATCCGATGCCAACCAAGAAAAAAGCGGTTAGGCGGATGGAACTGCGATTCGATCGACTTATTTTCAGCTCGTGTTCTCAACGTTTGAAACTTGAGAGACCATTAAGGTAGTTCTCACATATTTATAGAAAAAGAGAATATTTTAACTTTGTTTAACGTGCGATGTAGTTACGTCTATTAAACATTTAGCGCGTTATTATTTCCAATGACAATATTCTTAAGAACAGATACTTTTTTTTTCAAAGATACTGGTCGATAGCCCATTGAAATTTCAACACGCGATTGCTCTGTCCGTACCGAAAGTAACAAGTAAAATGTAATAAAGTATCGATTCACTCGTCGAAGCGCTGAAACATGTAAACCTTTATACGTATGACGGATTTTAAGGCCTCGCTATATCATCGAGCCCTGCGCGTAAAACAGCGAAAAATAATTAATCGCACCGTTCGCATGGAAACGTTCGTTGAACAAAAATTTATTGCGCTCCTTTAAGGGCGCGGAACAATTAACGATGAAAAATAAAAGTGGAATCGGGAGGGAGCGACGCTACAAAGGAACAAAAGAGCGTCGCCTGCGCGCGTGGAACACGTCTGTCGCATAAATTACCCGATCTCTAATTAAGTACGACCAAAGCGCTCGTTATGGCCGAGCTGTTAATCATCGGACTCATCGTCGGTACGACTGAAATTTTTCCACCGCTTGCACGGTCACGTATCTTTCTCCGAGAGGAAGTTATTCGCGCGCATTCGTGGCCTTGACACAAGCAAATGAAAATTTGACTTAGTTACCGGTTATTAATAAATTTACTTCTCGCTAGATTTATTCGCTATCAACCGTTTTAATTTTTATTCATATTTTAACGACACCTACGGAAATAATTACTCCTCGGATACCAATTGTAAGAAATTAAAACATTCGTAGACTCACCGTTCGTAGACTGCACTACCGTATCGCTGATGCTGCTTCAACTTCACTTTATACGAAAAATAAAAAAAAAAAAAAAAAAAAAATA
>SMSQ01016476.1:8365-29304 GCA_019453375.1 Ctenoplectra terminalis
TTATCTATTTTTTACAATAATTTTTATATATTTAACTTATCTATTTTTTACAATAATTTTTATCTACAAAAATTATTTTCACGAAACATATTTCCACTGTTCTAATCGTTCTAAAAAATTTTCCAACGAAACACAACAATCTTAAAAACCCCAAATATCAGGAAACCGTAAATTTTCTTATTTAAATGAAAAGCTATCAAGCATGCGATCAGTAATGGAGATATGTACTCCGGCAGATAATTTACCGAACAACATACAAACTACAGACTTTATACTGAAAAAAAAAAGTACCTTAAGATGCACATAATACCGCTCATTTGAATGTCGACCGGCGAACAGACGCGGTCCATCGAACCGGAAGGTAATGACTCATCACGGAAGAATCGTGAGAGAGCTTGGCTGGCAGAGTTTCGTGAAGGTTATACTTAAGAAACGGTACACAGAGCGAAGGTGCATTTTGCTGCTACTTCAACCCCGTTCCCGTGCGAACAGAGACAAAAGAAGAGAAAAGGAAGCGTGAATGGAAACGAAGGGATGGGTAAGAAAAGAGGAGTCTTGAGACAGAAACTAAATCTGTGTGTGACTCTTTCGCTGCGTCCACGTCTAACCGCGAACCGCACTGTTCGCGATACCGCAATGACCGACAAAAAGATTCCTACCATCCGGCCAGGAGAGCCATCATTAAGTCCTTGGCAACAAATTTCATTATGTAAACGCAGCGTCTCTAACCAAAAGCTCGCTCGTTTTTACATTTCTCGACGTTTCTGTCAACCCTTTGAGCGCTATGACCACACGTACAGTTGCCAAGTTGAACGTACAATTGGGTTGGTAGGGTAAATTAGCGGAATAATGGATAAAAATATATATATTTGAATGTAGAAATGGAATATTTATTCGTATTGTTTAGGGAACGATTGGTAAAAAATTGCTTTAAATGAGATTAATTGTTTGCTTGTATTTAACCCTTTGCGGTCCGAGCCAGTTTCGACACTTAACTAGTTCATATTCAATAATATACTTTTAAAAACTGTCAATAGTTTGGCTGAATTTTCACATTTTCATTACCAGTAAGATATCTGGATAGAAAATTTTCCATTGAATAATATTTTAATGTAAAAGAATATGTTTCGTATCCCAAAACTGAAGACAATGGAACAAAGTAAAATGTCGAGTCTGGCTCGACATAAGACTGCAAAGGGTTAAGCTAAAATGTAAAAATAGTGGTATTTTACTGGTACGAAATTGTCTTAAATAAAATTAATTACTTGCTCGTATTTAACTGAAAATGTAAAAATAGTGATATTTTATCGGTACGAAATTGTTTTAAATAAAATTAATTACCTGCTTGTATTTAACTGAAAATGTAAAAATAGTGGTACTTTACTGGTACGAAATTGTCTTAAATAAAATTAATTACTTGCTTGTATTTAACTGCAAATGTAAATATATATAAATATCAATGTACGCGTGAGAAGTTATCCAAAACATGTATTTTATAAAAACAATGTAACAGTGGTATTATTAGGAAACAGATTGAAGATGTCTACGATATATACAATATAATTTTTTTTTCCTTGCAACCTATAACTTTATCCAAGTACCTATCACTTTGATTTCTTCGCTACAAATGAGTCTACTTTACTCGTCTGTAGTTCCAGTATCAAACCAACGGTGCAGTTTCTTGCATAAAATATTGTTTCGCGGAATGGAAATTTCAAAATCCTTCAACAAATTGCTTCCTAAAAGTGTTACCCTTCTCTCTTTCACCGTTTCCATCGTCGAGACTTTAAATTATGGTAATACATGCCTGACCCTTCGGGGCGTGTGTAATTCCACTGAAATGTGAACACAGGAGAGCGAAGTTCTAGGATATAATCGTTAGAAAGCACTAAATGGACGCAACAGACACGATAATTCACGACGAGAGAATAATAAACGAGGAAAGGAACTGGAAACGAATTTGTGTTCTTAATTCTGGTGAAAGTTCGAAAAGGATAGTTGTAGGAACGCTATTACCTCGATTCTAATGGTAAACTAGAAATAACATCGCGAGATAAATTGTAGCCAATTTCAATCTCAGTGGGTCATTCATAATTGAAACAAACGAACCGCTCCGTAGATTAAATCGTATCAAACTAGCTTTGAATAAACGCAGAACGCGCCGATCAAAGTATTAGTTCAATAAAAATATTTGCACCAAGAATTTTATATTTATTAATACATATTATCCTTTGTACTCCGATATATCATCATAATCAGTTAGTATTACTAAAGAATAGCAAATATTTAAATCGAGATGAGTTATAAACGATCGATCGGATAGGCTTCGGTGATAAGTGAGTGTCTCTGTAATTTAAGTCGTGATGCAAATGGGTTAAGATTTAAATGCTATAGTATTCGTGTCATTCTGTATCATGAAAATAAATACTATAGCATTCACATCATAAAGTCAATTATTTTGAAAATAATTTTATCTAGCCTTAAGTTAGTCTTAAGCTGAACGCGGGATGGAAAAGTTGTATCAGTCTTGCCTTCCCTTTCAAAATTATAAGTTTCGTTTTGTTGATCATTCTACTATTTTTTTATCCCATCCTTCTAACATAACAACATTACATTTTGTAAATTGGTAAGGTGAAAAAATGACACGAGGTTACTCTTATTTAGTAAGAAAATTCGATATTTCATATGCACCAACCTAATACATAACGCGAACGACGGTCTCGATATTTAACCCATTACTAGACAAACTTTATCGTGAATATCATATCTTCGAGATCTGAATTAAAAATAATATAATATCAACTTAAAATCATATTTTATAACTGTTAAAGGAAGACACCCATGTGTTGCATGAGTTTGTATAAACTCTACATTCCTGAAAGTAAAACTAAAATAACGGACTTTTTCTTAGTTGCCTTCACTCTAGGGTATGACCATCAATTAGGGTTTGGGGGTGCCTGCGAACACCCCAGGTATGAATGTACGCGCTGACTTGTTTCTCCGTTTTTAGTTCTAACCGTGCGCCCGTCTTATACACATCCTCCTAAGACTATCTAAATATATATACGTTTCTTCCACCGTGTCTTAAACATAATTATTTACACACTCCTCCACGTAACCTTCTCAACAATAACAAACTATAATACATATTTATATCGATAACCTATTAGGTACATTGTAGTAGGATTTGTAAAACTGCATGGATGCATTAGGCTACCAAAGAAATCAACTTGTGAACGAGTATTCCCATTTGTGGTAACTAAAAGGTTAAGTTTCAGATTACGAATAGGAAGAACTTTCTGTAATTACTTCGTTATAAACTTGTGCTTATTAAAGTTGGAGCAAATTTCTTGAAAACTCGACAGAATTACCGTGAAATATTAGGTTGGCGCATACGAAACGTGGGATTTTCATAGTAAATGACAGTAACCTCGTGTCATTTTTCTACCTCACCAATTTGCAAAATGTGATGTAGTACCATGGATGATTAACATTAATTCTTAGAGCAAGTATTGGGTTGTCCGGAAAGTTGGTGCCGATTTTCGGTAGGTGCCATTAGAACAGGTCTGAATATGTCAGAATGATTGGAAACAAATGACACGCGTACATATTCTAAGGAATGACACTTCAGGCATCTTTGGACAAAACTTTGGTTAGGATACATTCATTTTCGTTAGTTTTATGCGCTATTAGCGGTAGAACTACCGACGATTAAAATAGTCTTACTTGTAGGGAAGAAATCGAAATGATAAGTATTTGAAAAAATACTTATATTAGGGGTAATAATTCTTTGTGAATATTTCGTTTAAAAAATTATAGAAAATCCCTAAAAATGCGCTACTGTGAATTTATAAAATTTATAAAATTGTCATTTTGACTGGCACGGTAGTTCTAGCGTGAAATATGGAAAAGTTTTTCGCCGAAAAACCTAAGAAGTTTTGGAAGGATGGGATATTCGAGTTACGTGAGAGATGGAGAAAGGTTATAGAACAAAATGGAACATATATGATTTAATAAATGTATAAGGAAATTTAAATGTGTTTGAAGTTTCCTTAAAAATCGGCACCAACTTTCCGGACAACCCAATAATTTTGATGTTTCACGCGAATTATTTTCCATCGGTGCTTTACATCGTTATCCACCGACGCTTCGGGTCTACCACGCAACTCATTTTGTAGAGAAATTTCCTCTTGTTCACAATATTCTGTCTGAACGCTCCGTTTATGTTCCGAGTGATTTCTGTAGCATTATTGTCAGGTTTGCGTTCATATAAGAAAATTATACGAATATAAACCAGTCGTAACAATTTAATCGCCCGCTGTATATCTCGCGGTAAAATTTCCAAAAAAAAACAAACTCCCGTCGTCAACATGTTGGCAATCCATCGTAAGTTTCAACTGTTCAAGAATCTCAATTTCAAACACATCGTTCGCGTAGCTGAGAGAAAAAAAGAAGAAGAAAAAAAAAAATAAAGAAACACCTTCAACCTCATCGCGCAATTTATCTACGCCACGAAGCTGTCACGTCTCTAATATACGCAAAAAAAGTCGCCAAACCCTCTGCAACGCTCGTTGCCTTATCGACCAACTCCGATCGATTGTCCCAAGAAACGAACAGTCAGCCCGGCGCAATTTATAACGAAAGATAGGCGAATACCAAGCGAATTCATGTGCACGATTTTCGATATCTGTTCGGGTCCGCTCCTACGTTCGAGGGAACGAAGTCGGAGGCTGCGACGCCCCTTTCAGGATCCCGTTAACCGGCATCAGGGAGCGTGTGTGTTCTGGCAGCCGTGATTTTAAATTCTGCACGATTATACGCGGGCCCGCGTGCGTCGCCGCGTTGCGCATAATCAAGGAGCGGGCCCAACGAGGTGGATGGCCGTTACATCATTTATCTCGTAGGAATCGTAGACTCTCATCGAAATAAGTAACGCGGTGCGTGCACCGCGAAACACATCCCGCTGGTACAGCTTCAGCGAGCAAAAGTGAAACTTTCGACGCGCAGGCGCGCTCAGGTTTCGCGATACAGGGAGGAAAATTGCGCGCGTGACGCGTCTACAACGCGGAATTATACGTGTGATCCAATTTATAGATATGTGGAAATGGTGAGTCTGAGGCGTGAATCTTTAATCTGGAGTGCTAGAAGTGTGAATGAAGAGTGTTTGGGACAGTGTGATCGAAGTGCGAGAGACGAGTGTTTGGGCCGAGCGATAGATGTGCGAGAGATGAGTGTTTGGGCCGAGTGGTAGAGGTGTAAGAGACAAGTATTTTGGCCGAGCAATAGAAGTGCGAGAAAAGAGTATTTGGACCGAGTGACAGAGATTATCGTGTGACCGAGGAGTTTCTGGGAATGCCTGAGTAGAGTGAAAGAGATTGAGAGACAGAAAAAGGGAGAATCAGTGGATATATGGATGGAGAAAATGCGCGTGCGAGTCAGTTGAGAATAGAGAATTAGAGAGCGAGCATTGGAAGATCAGAGTAAAATATTGTAACACTTAGTTCTGTTATTAGTTAATAAATAGTAATCATTAACAAGACAGTGTCCATTGGCGAGTTTTCATTGAGACACCCGCCAACAACCTAACATCCCTACAGATACGGTTGGGCGTTAATTATCCGAATCTTGATTATCCGAACCACCGATCCGAGAAATAAACAAATTTATGGTGTAACGGTACAGATGGTGCGATCGACAGTCGGAATGCAATACTGCGGGTGCATTGGTAATAAAAAGGAAGAGAGATCTTGTTGATCTGATCTTTGACTGTTTGAAAGAAGATTGAAGATTAAAATTTGTTTATAAATGTGTATTGGTTACGTCCAAGCATTTTTTCAATTTTTGAACATTTCTTCATTTTTCTTTTGATAAGTTTAGAGGCTTTACATTTGACTAGAGAGGTAGAGTGTGATGTTCTCTAATTGTTTTCTGCTTAAAGATAATATTTTAAAAAAGATTAAATAAATTGGAAGGTTAAATTTTTTTCTCTAAAAAAAGGCGATTTTTTGGAAAAAAAGGAGGAGAATCTGTTTGCTAGGTATACAGGAGGTATCGATTAAATATGATTTATAATAAAATATGAAGATAAATAAGTATCTTTTTGAAAGCTTCATAGAGTTCCTCAGACTGTACTTCATCAGTTAAGGGTTAATTTCTGTAGTTATAAACTGGGTAAGTACATGCATTATTAACTGAACTGTTAAACCGAACAATTCGATTTTACGAGCCACCTTGGTCGAAACTAGCTCGTATAATTAACATTTTACA
Source organism: Ctenoplectra terminalis (assembly GCA_019453375.1). NCBI lineage: Eukaryota > Metazoa > Arthropoda > Insecta > Hymenoptera > Apidae > Ctenoplectra > Ctenoplectra terminalis. Next base: position 14,633 of record SMSQ01016476.1, read on the forward strand.
GTATATAGAAATAGAAAATGCGTTAGCTTTCACCCAAGCAGCGTATATATAGATAGATTAATTAATACTGCATATGAGTAATTAATTTTAAAAAAATAATTATTGCAAGTTATAGTACTCTACGACTAATATTACAATAAGTGGTACTATTTTTGGTTGGAACTGCAAGTTTATTAATACTAAAGCTACCACAGCAGTCAAATGACCGGTTCGTAATTATTAAGTTGTCCCAAAAGTTTCTTTCGTTTTATTAATAAGCAATGAATCCATAATATTTTACGTTTTACAATATATTATTATTTTACATAGGATTCATTTTGCAGTATTTTTTCTCCCCATCTCTCGTTTAATAAATAAGGCTGAATGTTTATTTAAACATAGCTAGACGAAACCACTGCGTGAAGACAACGGAAGGAACTTTCGGGACAACCTAATACTTATTCAAATTTTATAAATTATTAACGGTGCACTTTTGAGTACTTTCTGTGAGTTTCTGTAAAATATATGGTTAAAGACTTGTTTCTGCTGCATTATGTATTTCTCCAAGTATCTATTATTATCATTTCTTTGATACAAATAGGTATACTTTAATCGTCGGTAGTTTTAGTAAACTTGGTTTCTGAAGATTGACAGTATCAATTTAAAAAAATAATACTTTATCATTCATTAATAAGTTCTATTAAAATCACAATAAGAGATATCACTTCCCTCTGCAGGCCTTTGCAATTTTCTTCTTAAATTTTCAATTATTTTACGACCAAATGTTTCTTAATTAGTATCACAGCACACAGCTTAACAGAAAGTCGACCAAAATCGGCGAGTCGTTTAACGCGTTGAGGTACACTTTAATCATAATTTTGGAAAAAAATTCCCATTTTCTGCATCTCGATTTTCAATTAGTAAAGAAATGTGCACAAAATAAGCGTGAAAATACGGTATTTTTTTGATTAAAGAATTATTTCTTGTTTCTTTTCATTGACCTAATTAACTATGACCGTAGAATATGTAGCTCTGTCTCATAATTGGCCGATATACAATTAAAGATATTTTACGAGTATCACTATCTTCCATTTCTTGAATAGAATTCTTTCCAGAAACCTCATTTCTGCTCGTTCGAACTGTACTTTCCGTGCGTGGATGAGTGCACGCGCGCGTTCCTCCGCGCGAATATCCACGTGGCTGTCCACGAGGAAAGGATTGCGTATTCCACAAGAATGTATTCATCGAGATAGGCGTAAATACGCGCAAATAGTGTCCCAGAAATACAAACCGCGCAGCCAGGATCGTATTTCCGTGAAATTCTCGAACGAACGGCCGTTCTGCGCGGAAATGAATCCTCGGATGTAATTACGAGCGGTAAGAAGCACAGAAAACTTTAATACAACGGTCGTTTGTTTAAAATACGAAATCATCACGGAACGGCATTCATCTCGTTTTCTTTGTTCCGTAAACACAAAGTGTCCTTAATGAAAAATTGTTTCTGGAAAAATGTGTTTTAAAATAGAAGAAGTGTGAAACACGTATATATGTATGGTGAATTAAATGTTATCAAAGAAATTGTTAGAAAATTAAATAAGTTTTATTTTAAATATAGTATATTGTTGATAATAATTTAGCTGTAAATGTTTAACTGTTTAGTTGTAACTGTTAATTTTTTAACACTGAAACCATACATATAATATAAATAAGTGAATTTAATATGTGTATGTTCAACTTTTTGCCTGTAAAATATCAACATTTCTTTGTTTTTAGTTAAATATAAGCAAATCATTAATTTTGTTAAAAAATTGTTTTCATTAACTGTTATGGAAAAAATTTTTAGAAAATTAAATAAGTTTTTCAAATATACTATATTCTTGTTAATAATTTAGTTGTAACTGTTAACTTTTTAATACTGAAACTACCAAAACAGTAATCTGACCGGTTCATAATTGCATTTTTAAGTAAACCAGGCTCCGAGATTTTCTGTAAAATATATAGTTCGAGATTTAAAACGTAGAGAAGAAGAAGATTAATTTGACAAAGTTGATTTTTAATCTTTTATGATTATGTGGGAAATTTATATTTTTTCGAGCGGACCCAATTTAACGAGTAGATATCGGATGTACAAGAAACTAATAAAGAAAAATACTGGCTACTGTTGTATTAACACTAAAACTACCAAAGCGGTCAAATGACTAATTTGTAACTTCTCGTAGAAATGATTATAAATTTTCAGTGGTGTATTTTTTGTATTTTCCGTGATTTTCTATAAAATATATGGTTAAAGATCTGTTTCTCTTGTGTTATCTATTTTTTTAAATATCTATTATTATGATTTCTTTGGTACAAATAGGTATGATTTAATTACTGGTAGTTTTAATGTTAAAATTTATATTATCAAAAAAAATTTGTTTCTCATTGAACTTTCTTTGGTAAGACTTGATAATACACTGGTTGTGTATTCACCATTCTTTTGCATATTGTTTTTAAATACTGTTTAAAGATCACAAAGCAGTAACTGAAAAAAAAAGTCTTTCAATATTCTTTTATCAATGAAAACATGAAGTTACTAAATAACTAAATAAACTTTGGAGTGAATATTTGGATACTGTTTCGAAAGAAAGGAATTTTTGAATTCTAGAATTGATAATTTTTATATATTTACCGGAATAAAATTATCTAATCGTCAGAAAATATGCATAGGATCATATGTAAATTATTTTAATTAAATATAAACAGTAACTGAAAGAAAAAAAGTCGTTCAAAATTCTTTTACCCATCAAAAAGTGAAATTACTAAATAACTAAATACACTTTGGAGTGAATATTTGGATACTGTTTCGAAAGAAAGGAATTTTTGAATTCTAAAATTGATAATTTTTATAAATCTACCGGAATAAAATTATCTAATCGTCGGAAAATATGCATAGGATCATATGTAAATTATTTTAATTAAATATAAACAGTAACTGAAAGAAAAAAAGTCGTTCAAAATTCTTTTATCGAACCAAAAATGAAATTACGTACCGTGATACAAAAAATAGACAGGCTTTCAAGAGTTAACTAAATAAACTTCGGAAAAAGAAATATCATTCCTCCGAATTTTCAGTTCGACAAATTGTTTCGAAATAAAAAAGTTGTAAAGGGACGTTCGAAGAATTTCTCAATCCTAGAACTGACAATTTTTATAAATCTGCCATAATAAAATTAGCTAATCAAAATGTGCATAGAACCATATGAAAATTATTTTAATCAAATACCTGACATTTTGAAGAAACAACGATTAAAAAAACCTCTAATTAAAAATCCAGCTTCATTTCATTTCCAAGATATCCTTTATTCCTAAGCGTACAAAAAATTACCGATTTGCAAAAATCAATACGAGATATTTTAAAGAAACCACGATTAAAAAAACCTCTAATTAAAAATCCAGCTTCATTTCATTTCCAAGATATCCTTTATTCCTAAGCGTACAAAAAATTACCTATTTGCAAAACGTAATACGTGATACTTTAAAGAAACCACGATTAAAAAAATCTCTAATTAAAAATCCAGTTTCATTTCATTTTCAAGATATCCATTATTCCTAAGCGTACAAAAAATTACCGACTGGCAAAATCAATAATTAAACATTCTCAATTTAACACACAAAACAACTTTATCCTTTACGAGACCTCTAAAACAATTTTACTCGAAATATAAATATAAAATCACGAATCATCCAAAATACATTTCAAAACATTCAACATAACCCTTCAACCACTGTCTTCAAACATTCAACACCACAAATAATACGAAAATTTTTTCCCTCTCATTTTAATCACCAATTTTACAAAAACCACGTTTCTCAAGGACCTCGTTTATAAATGGAACGCCTAATTGCAACTTTGATTGTTGAACTCGTTATCAACCTCTGGCCATCTCGGGTCCAAGTCTTCGCCGAGATCCCATCTAATCATAATAATAATCGACATAAATCGCAAACTACGCAGCTCCATACATAAGTTCTCCGTAACACCTAGGCGATTCCATTTTTACGAGATATCCCCCCCTTTTCGCGTATAAGTGGGCGTACCACGATATTCCTCTTTCCCTGTGCCCCGTCCTCGATTAATGAGTCCCCCCATCGAAGGAAAAAAAATGTCGATTTTACCAAGAACCGGTCGATTGGCTCCCGATGTAATCGTAGGTCGGTGTACCAGTACCAAGATAAGCGTTTCCTGTTCCCCGAGCCGGATTAGCACATCAATGTAATCCAATATGACAACGATGCTTCTTTACGTGTCCCTTAAGCATAGGGCTCGTGTCGTTTCTCCCGTAGCTCTGATAATGTGATGTCGGTCGACCGGCCGGCAGCGGACTAGCAGGGTCGTTCGTTAATGCACGTGGAACGAACGTGCTCGTAGTTATGTAAATAAATGTAACTCGAGTCACCGTTAATAAAAATCTGTGATAATTTATAACGCACCGTGCCAACGGACGCGATACGTGTTACAGGGTGTCCCGAAAGGTCTGTAAGTCCTTTTAAGCCTTTCGTTCCTGACGCAGGATATATCCGGCATGCAGACGATAACTCTTGGTGACGAACGCCGGATATATCGTGCAGATGTGACTCACGAAGACGAGCGCCGAATTAAAGGTTGACTGTGGCGCGTTCTCGAAAGAATCCATCGATACGGATGGCGCGTTATTTGCACGTCAGTCGCTGCGACTAGGGTCGTCCACTGCGAGAGCGTACGTACGAGAAAAATACAACTTAACCCTTTTAGTGCCAGAGCCGATATATCGGGCCGCGCCTTGTAGCGCTTTACTATTCGCATTGCGGGAGAACTCTATCTCAAAATAAATTTATAATACTTTATAAGTGGTCTAATTTCATTATGAGAGAATTATAAAAAATAGTAAACATAATTTTGTTTCAGCAACGTTATATTACCTATAACAATTACGTATTTCGGAAGAGATAATCCGTCCGGCGCTTACCATGTACCTTCGAGTTATTTTTTATTTTTGTTATGTAATATTATTCATCTTGTTAGAAAATATATTGGAAATGCAAAGTATGTACTTTGTAATAAATGGTCTATATAAAATTATGATGAAAAGATGACTTTTTGTACGTGCAAATACGTTTCGTAAGAGAGAACTCAACTTTTACTTTCTTCATGATCTTTTATACCTTTGTTATTTATATAATTTTCAATGAATTTAGAAAAACTAGTGTCATTGTTTTGTTCTCTATTTCGTCCTTAATATACCGCTTTTCGAATCGTGTAAATATTGTTTCTTGATTGGTTTTTACGAGCATTTTCCCAAACCCTAGTAAAACCGTGAAATTCGGCCGGTTATTTTCGCATAGGCACCTCTTTTTCGCCTGGCACTAAAAGGGTTAACCCTTTGAGTGCTGAATACTCGTGGCCTATGCAGTCTTTCGGCCTTATCAATTGTTTTCGCCGAACGCATATTTGGGTTCATCGGCCAAATTGATGATTTCCGCAGAATACGTATATGCGGCGGTAGTCCGCAAAGGGTTAAAAATACTGAAACAAACACCGATACTTCGTTGCTATGCTATTTAACTTGTTATATTCCATGTTAAATCAATCGATAAAACAGTAAAGATGTTATAGTACAAAAAATGCAGAGGACGTATATTTACGGCTTTCGTACATATTGATAGACTTGTGAAAGCGTATATATACGCCTTTAGCAATCAAAGGATTAACCCTCTATGGGACCGTGTGACTTAACCCTATCCAAAGTTAAAGATGGTAAGCGAAACGTTAAAAATTCGTGCTTTCGTATTTTATGAATTTAACTTAGGAAACGCGGCAAGAAATGTAGCAGAACACATTTGTAGTATTTGCAGAGATCTTTCTGTTATTAAAAAGGGAGCGTAACAAACTGGTTCGAGTTTATTCCAAGCTTGTAAAAATCCAAAACGATAACGAGATCGGAACAGCGGTTAATTTATTATTCCCTATTTAATATATAATCAGAACTCGAGATTTTTATACCAATGGAATGTATAAGTTTAAAAAATATTGGAGAAGAGCTACAGAAATTAATAACGATTACTTTGTTGAACAAAATTACATTTCAGGGAAGTTCGAACTCCGTGAATTTTGCAGCATAAATCAACACAAATTTTTTCCGACACCTAATAAATATCCCTCATAAATAAAATGGATATAAATTTATACGATTGACATGGAAGAGTGATCTTTATATGAGCGTAAATTATAAATACTGCGGTAAGAATTGCATTGAGATGCCTTATTTCAAACATATTTTGTATATTTTAGATAAACTGAAGGATGGTCAGCTACACAAAAACATACAAAATATACAAAATATATTTTAGATAAACCGAAGGTGGTTAAATAATTATGGAAAGTAGTGTACGTGTAAACGATCTTAGGTGTGGTACGGTCGAACAGATTCTCCGGAGATTCCAACTTGGCCACTGGCCGCCGAGAATTGGAAGGTCGACGAGATTCGTCGTCGATCATATTCATTGGTATACTGTTAGAACGACACAACGATGATTGCTCGTTCCGTTACGGCGACTGTGGAGGTGACTTACCTGAAACAGAAAAAAGAAATCGATGATTGTTAGGATACTTATTGACGTCATTGCGAATCGAGTTGAAGATGAGAGTTCTTTTTTTTTGAGTGTGCGCGTTCAGAGAGTGATTTTGCGAAACGAGAATGATGTTGATTGTGAAATTGTGGTACAGTTTGATGTGTTGGCGATAAAGGAGGTAAGTGTGATTTTTGGTTTTTTATGTTAACATATTGACGACGGGACGTTATTTTTGTAAATCTCGCTGTGGAATAAAGTTATAATAAATTTATGCTTGCGTAAGTATTTTTAGGAATAATTTGTTCTAAAGATAGATCATAGTTTAAAATTTAAGTTCAAAAGTAATCTTTCATCGTCGTTTATTATTTTTACCTTTTCAAGATATGAAATACAAAGTGCAAAGTACAAAATTTTTTTTTGTGCGGAGTTTTTTTACACGGTTTTGAAATAATACAATTTAAGAATAAAAAACCGTATTTGCTTTTTTGCACGGTTTATCTCTTTTAACGTGATTTCATAATCTTTTCTTTTTAACGAGGATGGAAATTTTGGTTCATCTGATCGTAAATATATGCGGCTATTATTAAGTAGTGACGAATAACTGCTAAATGTTATTTCTAGCATTTTTAATTTGTAGTACTTTTTATTTTTTATTTTTGCTATATCTATGTGTTACTAATTTTAATGTATTTGAATTTGATTGTACTGTTGAATATATAGATATATTGTGTGCAGATACGTATGTGTATACAGCGCTGGATAAAATTGTGAGCATATTAGGTATTTATAATTATTTTGATTAATAAATCACTATTAAAGATAGAAAGTTACAAATATTTAGTATGTAACATATTTTTATCGTTTACAATTCTAAATTATAATAGGATTATTTTTATAATAAAAAAACAATAAATAAATAACTATGAAAAGTAGAAACTTGTAAATATTTATTATGTAACACATTTTTTTTGGTTACAATCCGAAATTATAATAGCGTCATTTTTATAATAGAAAAAAGTAGATAAATAACTATTGAAGATAGAAATTTATAAATATTTATTATGTAACATATTTTTGTTGTTTACAATCCTAAATTATAATAAAGAATAAATAAATAAATACCTATTAAAGATAAAAATTTGCAATTATGTGTTATGTAACATATTTCTGTTTACAATCCTAAATTATAATAGTGTTATTTTTATAATAACAAAATAAATAAATATATACCTATTAAAGACAGAAACTTGCAATTATTTATTATGTAACATATTTTTGTTATTTACAATCCTAAATTATAATAGCCTTATTTTTATAATAAAAATAAATAAATAAATAACTATTACAGATAGAAATTTGCAACTATTTATTATGTAACATATTTTTGTTATTTACAATCCTAAATTATAATAGCCTTATTTTCATAATAAAAAAAAAGGAAAAGTAAACACAGCAACAAATAAAAAAACAAATTTAAAGGAATTAAATTGTAAGCACGCTTACAAATCTTGTACGATCTCAGATCATAATCTAAGACTATGAACAACACACATATATTACGTAATAAATATTTGCAAATTTTATCTTCAAAAATTATTTATTATTCAAAATAAATCTAAACATATAATGAGCTCACAATTATACTCGGCACCGTATATCAAAATTCATACTCATTGTAAGTTTTTCGAATTAAATATAACACTTTATTTTATCTTGCACGGTTTTTACATAACATGTAACGTATCTTACTCTTTTTGCACGTTTTTTTTTTTAAGGAACGCATCTACCGTGTAAAAACAAAGTTGGGTGTACCTTATATACATATAGGATGTACACTATAAAAAATAATTACAAGCTTTGTCAATCTTGATTTTTACATTTTTATTTTGTAATGCATAAGACATGGTCGATTTGCATAATAAAAGTTCTACGATTCATTATAGATACTTATTCAAGTAAGAATATGGATCATAAAATTTAATTTCATGTACACGGATGCTCTCTTCACTGGAACACCTTTTCATAATAATTGTTATTCCATTTAAGGCGGTGAATATAAACATGAAGCAGCGTTATTGCCATAAACGAGTAACCGAGAACAGTACTAAATCACACCTTCGCCACCGGAAATGTGATATCGATACCGTTATTCTGTCAGGTTTAACGGGTTTATATATTGACACATGCTGTGACCCGAAATCACGAACAGTCAGGAAGTTCGGAAGTGATAGCATTCATCGAGGGACGAACGATAAAAAACTAATATTTAGTATACATGGGAAAAACTAGTTGCACGAAGAGAAAAACGTGTGAAAGACCAAGGATAAAGCAAAAAAATATAGAGAACGGAAAAGGTGACCGAGTTTCCAGTTAGCGAGCAAAGGTGAACTGAAAAAAAAAAATTATTTAACTGAATATTAAAATATTTTTATAGATTTAATTACTGTTAAAAGAAAAGGAAAATTGGATAACATTATAACTGTTTAATATGCATATACAAGAAATGTTTATTTAAAAATTATCTCTTAATTATATTTGTTATATTTGGTTACTATTTACTGTCTGTTATTTAAAATCTAGAAATTGTAATTAATACCGTTTAGTGTTCAATATTTATTTGTTATTTAGTTTTCGTTTACTATTTTCTATTTTCTATACGATATACATAATTTATTTTATAATTATTAATTAAAATCTGAAGGATATTTAAATGTATATTTAAACTACGATCTAAGTAAACATTGAATGCTAAACAGTATTAATTACAATTTCTGGATTTTAAATAACAGATTGTAAATAATAAGCAAAGTGTAGCAAATATAATTAAGAGTAATTTCTAAATTATAATTGTTTAATATGCATGTACAAAAAATTTTAATTTAGAAATCATCTCTTAATTATATTTGCTATATTTTCCTTATTATCTACTGTCTGTTGTTTAAAATCTAGAAATTGTAATTAATACTGTTTTGTATTCAATATTTATCTATTATTTAATTTTTACTATCCACTATTACCCGTTTACTATTTTCTACGCAATATACATAATTTATTTTATAATTACTAATTCAAATCTAAATGCTATTTAAATGAATATTTAAGCTGTAAGTTAAATAAATATTGAACACTTTGAACATTGAAAATTCTTTGTATATGCATATCAAACAATTATAATTTAGAAATAACCTCTTAATGATATTTACTATATTTTCCTTATTGTTTACTGTCTATTATTTAAAATCTAGAAACTGTAATTATATTAATCTACTATTACCCGTTTACTATTTTCTATGCAATATACACAATTTATTTTATAATTACTAATTCAAATCTAAATGCTATTTAAATGAATATTTAAACTGCAATCTAAGCAAATATTAAACACTTTGAACATTGAAAATTCTTTGTATATGCATATCAAACAATTATAATTTAGAAATTACCTCTTAATTATATTTGCTACATTTTCCTTATTATTTACTGTCTATTATTTAAAATCTAGAAATTATAATTATGCATATAAAACAATTATAATTTAGAAATAACCTCTTAATGATATTTACTATATTTTCCTTATTATTTACTGTCTATTGTTTAAAATCCAAAAATTGTAATTATGCGTATTGAACAATTATAATTTAGAAATTACCTCTTAATTATATTTGCTATATTTTCCTTATTATTTACTGTCTGTTGCTTAAAATCCAGAAATTGTAATTATGCATATCGAACAATTATAATTTAGAAATCACCCCTTAATAATATTTACTATATTTTCCTTATTATTTACTGTCTGTTGCTTAAAATCCAGAAATTGTAATTATGCGTATTGAACAATTATAATTTAGAAATCACCCCTTAATAATATTTGCTATATTTTCCTTATTATTTACTGTCTATTATTTAAAATCCAGAAATTGTAATTATGCATATCGAACAATTATAATTTAGAAATCACCCCTTAATAATATTTACTATATTTTCCTTATTATTTACTGTCTATTATTTAAAATCCAGAAATTGTAATTATATTAATCTACTATTACCCGTTTACTATTTTCTCTGCAATATACACAATTTATTTTATAATTACTATTCCAAATATGAATACTATTTAAATGAATATTTAAATAAACTGCAATCTAAACATTCTAATAGCACAAAAAAATATAAAATGTTACTCAACGCGTTAATAGTTCATTATATATACAATGTAAGTTACAAGTTCAGATATAACGCGATTGAAGAACATTCGAAAAGACCGCCACTGAAGATCAATACATCCGATGGTAGCGCCAGAACCAACCACACCGGTTGACCTAATAATACCACCAGTCACTCTCCATATATTCGTTTCGTGATTTATAAATGTGCATCACTTGTGGAAACTGTGCATATAAGACGAGGCATGTGTTAAATACAACTGGACGAAGGTGTCTACACTAAAAGTAACTTGAATCGCCGATTCCGGACTACGCAAATCACACATCGTGTCGCGTGCACTTCTTCGCAACTCGAGTAGTTTGCGCATGCGACGAAATGTGAGTAACAGCGCTACAATTACGAAACTAATTCAACGGCCGCGATATTTCGAAGAAATGTAAAAAATTTCCAACGTTTATCAGTTCTTTTTTGTTTAACACGTTAACACTAGAACTACCAACGAATGTAATTGTACCTATTTCTAGCGAAGAATTAAAAATAATAGGTACTTGAAAAAAAAATATACGATCCAAGGGAAATAAATGTTTATTGATATTCGTTACAGAAAAACAGAAGGAATTTTTAAACGCGTGTCATTGTAAATTTGTAGAATTTTAAATGAGAAATTGCAAACAAGTTATTTTGTGCATTTCTGTAGTTCTAGGGTTAATTACCTAAAATGTTTCGTAAGTTAGAGAACAATTTTTTTATATTGTTATATCAGACTATGTAATTTGATACGTATTTCTTGTATTATAATATATTAAATATTTTTATATTTATATAAAAATATACTTATATAATTTATATAAAATATTTTTATAAATATACTAATATACTAAATATTTCCTGTACTATAATATACCTGTAATATACTAAAATTAATACGTGACAATGAATCAATGCGACTAATTTTAAGGCTATTGAGTTTTAATTTTGTTAAATAGTTTCCTAATTTTAAAAAAAATTTAATTTTAAGGCTATTGAGTTTTAATTTTGTTAAATAGTTTCCTAATTTAAAAAAATATATGAAAAAGCTGTTGTCATTGTGGAAATTTTTTTGTTTTCACTTTCTCGAAATGAGGAATTTTTTTAGTACAATGATAACACGCTTGGATCGAAAAGAATTTAAAGATCGCGGCAGAGTTAAATAAAATGTAATTACTGGTTATGATAAGATATTAAGAAGCAATTTTTGTAACGTGACTGAAACAATTATCTTTCAAAATAATTTATACAAAGTTATTTAGTTTAAAAATAATATATACTGAAAACTAATTGCACTATAAATTTGTTAATTAAATAAACTAGTTAAATAGCATTAAGTAAACTAAAATGTGAACAAATAAAATCTTTTAAACTTGTTCGAACATTTAAACTATTTAATTACTTAATCAACTTGTTTTCACTCAGTAATGCAAGTTTTTCTGGTTCCAAATTTTATGTAAATAAATTGAAGCTAAAAATACTTAGACTTCCTAAAACAATCAAAACAAACGTTGTTCTTTAATTAATACTAAAATAAAAAAGAAAAAAAAGAAAAATCAAAATTCAATTTTTAATTCCACGATATAACTGTACTAATAAAAAAAAAAGAAAAATCAAAATTCAATTTTTAATCCCACGATATAACTGCACTAATAGAAACAAAAAGAAAAAGAAAAATTCAATTTTTAAACCCACTATACAACTGCACTACTAAAAAGAAAAATCAAAATCAAAATTCAATTTTTAATCCCGTGATATACCTGCACTAATAAAAAGAAAAGGAAAAAGCAAAATTCAATTTTAAATTCTATGATATAACTGCACATATAAAAACAAAAAGAAAAATCAAAATTCAATTTTTAATCCCACGATATAACTGCACTAATAGAAACAAAAAGAAAAATCAAAATTCAATTTTTAATCCCGCGATATAACTGCACTAATAAAAACAAAAAGAAAAATCAATATTCAATTTTTAATCCCGCGATATAACTGCACCAATAAAAAGAAAAAGAAAAATCAAAATTCAATTTTTAATCCCACGATACAACTGCAGCAATAAAAAATAAATCACGTTCAACGTAATATTCCAACGTTCGAAAGTATCGAGAAAACACATTGGAATGAACGTTACACGTTACGAACGTTAATAAAAATATTACGCTAAGGTTGACTAATGGTTGACAGCGAAAACAGCAATCATTCACAGAATAAATATCCGTGCTAGCACAATCAATTACGATTCATGGTCTTTTTACGGTTCGTGAGCGCAAAAGAACTAACCGAAACCTATTTTGAAATGGTTTTCCATTAGTTGATCAAATTGATCCTCGTTAACCTTGATATACTCTGCACGGCTCTCGGCACGGGTTTATTTTAGAAAGGTAGAACACAGCGTGGTACGATAAACTCGCCAACCAAACAAGCCCGCTGGTCACCGTCTTGCACGTTCACCGCATTGTATTCCACAGGCACTGTTCAACACCCAATACGTATGTATGCGTACGCCACGGTTGTCTAGACCACAGGTGCGCGTATCTATTCTCTACGAGCTCACACTTTCTCGTAACATCGTCAAGTTCATTGAAAACAATCGAATTGAAAGAAATTCTACGATTGCAGGCACTTTCGCGCAGAAATCGAGGCGTTCGACAAACAGGGACGAAAATAAAACTTGTTAACAAGATTCGACGAATTGAACCGAGGGAAAAAAATCATCCACCGAATGATCTTAAAAGCATTGTTCGCTCGAAGGACACTTGTCGCTTGCCCATATGGTACCTGGATGAAGATTGGTTCCAGGAAAGCCAAGCCGTTAGCTTCGGAGGCAAGTTCCATAGTCGCTTTTACATCGAGTTTCTTTTCTGTCGATCGATTCGAACAGCGATCACGTACAGTGACTGGAAAAAAGTATTCGTGCACCGCTAACTTGTGCCTTCTATTGAAAACATCTCGTACGGATTGATATAGAATTAAAATTTATTTGTACCGTAACGTTCGGTTCTCGCGGTTTAAATGTACGAGTTATCTGTGAAACTTTCAAGTTGTGTAGTTATATTATATTATAGAAATGTAGGAGTTATCTATAAAACTTTCAAGTTTTATAGTTGTATTATGTTATAGAAATGTACGACTTATCTATAAAACTTTCAAGTTTTATAGTTATATTATAGAAATGTACGAGTTATCTATAAAACTATCAAGTTTTATAGTTATATTATATTGTAGGGATTTTAGGTTGCAGACGGGTGTCTCTACAAATACTCAATGTTGGACACTGTCTTAAGAACAATAACTATTTATTAACTAATTACTATGCTCGTTCTTACAATGTTCGCTCTCTAATTCTTCTCCATACTCTCCTGACTCAACTCTCACTGCTCTCTGACTCTTCTCTGACTAACCCTCAACTAACTCTCTCCGCATTTTCTCCATTCATTTATCCCTTCATTCTCTCTTCTTCTATTCTCAATCTCTTTCACTCTGCTCAGGCATTCTCAGAAACTCTTCGGTCACACGATATTCCCTGTCACTCGGTCCAAATACTCTTTTCTCGCACGTCTATCGCTCGGCCCAAACACTCGTCTCTCGCACCTCTATCGCTCGGCCCAAACACTCGTCTCTCGCACTTCGATCACACTGTCCCAAACACTCTTTATTCACACCTNTACATATTTATTCACCAGAAGAATGAAATTTCCTTTATACATTTATTCTCTTTGTTTATTTCCTTTTTTTTATTTTTCGAACATCTCTAATCTCTCTCGTCAAAATTGATTGCAAATACTCGTCCATCATCATATACACAATTCTCGGCCCACAGAAAAGCTAACAGCAGACCAGTTTCGGCGCAAGTACCATAATTTGTCGAACCCTAATCTACAACGATCTACTTTTCGACCGATACCTATTCC
>SMSQ01016487.1:5903-16379 GCA_019453375.1 Ctenoplectra terminalis
TCAACTTTGAAGAGAAATCTCAAAGTCTGTCGCAAAATCCAACAGCTGTTGCTCTGTTTGAAAGACGCTTGCTACTTAATAGACTTTGACTGAACTAATTATACCCGCAATAAAGCATCGCAACTAATCACCACGTAAGTAGAGACGACGCCAATTAAATATACAAACATGAAAACAAACTTTTATAGAAGTAATACCTTTTTTTTCCAATAATAAAAAGGAAACAAAGTTGGAGATACAGGGATTAAAGTTTTGATATCGAACCGATAATTACGGAATTATGGAAAACATTTGGTCGAAAATAGCTCGCTTGGTTCATTAACGATAACGAGGTGAAAGGTAAATCAAAAGTTGCAGCGAAAGAGAATAACAAGAATACTTGAACGATTTTCAAATACTATTCCGCGCGTAATTTAAACATTGATTTCAATATTACGTAAATAGTATACGAAGGAAAGAAGATTGGTAAATAAATAACTAATTATTTCAAGTATATTACATAACGTAGCCTATTTTTAATTCATACGACCTTTTCCTTGCTTCCTTAATGATCTGGTTCAACGATTAATCCAATTTTAAACAACAAAAAAAAAACAAAAAACGAACATCATAATAAATAAGTCAAGCGGACAATAAAAATCTGCTCGTTTTTAACAATCGTCGAGTCCCAAAATTCTCAAAGCAGGGACGAAAAAGATACGCAGAAACTATTTTTAATTAAACTGAAAATGATCGCATGAAAAGAGAGAGTAAAACTTCCAATTCCACCCAACACCAGTCCACGATCCATTCACCCTTTACCGACGACCATTAAAAACAGCGTTCCAAACGCAGCTCGAAACGTGCAGGAAAAAGCCAAAAAACCGTGAAATGGTACAAAAGGCACGTCTGCACGAGACGCATAGGCGGGGACGATTCTCTGCGCGACGGCGAAGGGAAGCTGCTGTCAAAACTCCGACACGTTCGCGATACTCGGTCAAAGCGTTCGTGAGAGAAAACAAGCGATACAGGATATCAAAACAAACTTCTGATCAATCGGGCAAAGATAACCAATAAAAATCATAGATACTAACAAAATAACCCTGCGGCGAAAAAATTTCTCTCTACAGAAAAATCAGGGCCAATTACAATTCTTGACAAACCAATAGCTACTGTAAACAAACCTACCAAATGGTTCAACGATAACCCAATAGAATACACTGGCAAGTAAGCAAAAAAGAAAAACAGAACATGTAAGAATACAAAAGTAATAGGTCGGTTCGTAACGTTCCGAGTCACATGGCATTACAGAGGATCGAATTAAACACGATTGGTATCAACCGAATCATGAAACGATGAATAAAAACAAAATAGAACCTATCATAGGAACTGTAAAATCCTAATGTACCTGAGGATGATACATCGAGGTAGTCTTGCCATCTGTTCGGATGCTGGGAGGTGTAGTGATGTTCGCGGTCGGCAGATTCCTCGGATTCATCGCGATCTCGGGTCCCGGGTGAATCTTCCTGATCCCCTGGGTGCCTGCGGAGGGTCCCATGGTCGGGGCCTTCACCATCGTCGGCCGCACCCCGCGAACGATCCTCGCTGGTCCACGGAATCCACGCAAGCAGGCAAGCAAGCAGGGAAGCAAGCAAGCACGCACGCACCGAGGGCAAGCAAGGGAGCAAGCAAAAGCACACTGGCCACCGCTGCCGCCGGTCTATCGATCTGTCCTTCTCTCTTGTTGTTTCCCCTTCTCGTAGGAACGCGTGAAAACGGATGGAAAAACGAGAAACGTCCTGGTCCTGACGGTAGGACCCTAGGAGGACCCGAAACGGTGGCACTCACCACCCAGCGTCCTCGTCGACTATCTCCACGCTCCGTTCCCTCCCTCGAACATACATCGTCTCGTTCTGCCGACCTACCCCGACCTCCTGGCCGACAACAGCGCGCCAACGGATCATGCTCGAAGCCCGGGTAGATTCTCCGTCGACGAGAGAGGTCTCACCGAGAGCGGTGGTGTGTGCTTCGGGGGTGGCTGCACCGTCGACCGGAGACAATTTCATTCCCCTAATGAATGATGCGTGAATGTTTTCATTAATTCTGCCGCGTGGCGGAAGATGGCCGCCCACACCCCTCCTAGGGGTGCGTAATGTTTCGCTTACGGTGCCTACACCGTCGCGGTAGCGAGATTTAATCATCGTTTCCTTCCTTCGTTCTTTCATTTCCTGCTTCATTTTGGCTTTGCCTCCAGTTTCGTGGGTTAAAGTTCTTCCCTTTTAGGTCTGTTTTCTCGTTGTCCGTAGAAAGCGAGGAGGCGCGACGGAAATTTGCTTGTTGAACAAGGGGTCGAGATTTATGGGCTCTCGGACTTGGCCGCGAAAAATCGATTTCAAAGGGATGTTGTACAAATCACGTTTTGCGGTGTTTTCGGAATTAGGTAACATCGAATTAGTAACTGTTTCCTGTGTTCGAGACGTCCCTGTTCTCCTATATTTAATTCAATCGCTTGGATAACTCGATGACACGTCTGCGAAACGCGTGGATGAAATTTGTTTCTAAGTTGAGAGATCGGATGCGTATGAAACACCCGATTAATAAGCGCAGAAGAGTCGAAACAATTTCTAAGTTCGCCTCCCTATTGAGACACAAAATTACTCGAAACGGATAAATCAACCCTCCATCAATCCAACAATACCGACGACCATACACGTTTCCTCGTCGTATGAAACAAAGCAACAATGAATCCATTACCCGACAACATCGGCGTATAGCGTTCAACCCCGTGGCCACGCGACTCGAGGTTTCAAGTGTTCTCGTCGAAGGTCGTAGGGTGGAAAGGAGAAAAAAAAAAGGAGGAAGAGCTTGAAGGCTGATCGCCGTGACGAGGGTGGACTCTGTTCGCTGGGGGAGAATTTGAGATTAGGGTAGGGATGAATGGATGACGGAGATGGTAGTGCATGCGTGGAAGAAATTGAGACGGCCGATCTTGATGGCCGTTACCCATCGATGGAATCACGGGGGTGGAAGGCGAGCACAGGCTTCACCGGCTGTCTGTTTGCGTTTCTTTCGTACTCACGCGCCACGGATCGTTTGCGATGCCAATATTTTCGTAGTCTTTAGTTAACGGCGACGCTCAGGGGTAAGTCAAAGGTTCGCAGTCTAAGCGTATTTACGCTTCATCCAGCAACCCTGCCTGCCAGAGGGTGCAAGCGAAGCGCGAGTCGATGCTGAGTACACGGCGCAATTATCGACGCTGTACGCGATGGAAATATGATTTCGGACCTTGCGTACCGTTTCCAGAATGTAATAGGGTAATTACGGGGGTAACAAGCGGGTGGCTCCTTGGAGAACGTGGAATTAATGAGATTCGAATTGTTGGAAAAATTACAGGAGATATCGATCGTTCCGATGGGGAATGATGGCCCTTTTAACGCGTAAGAAGCATCGCGAGGGTGTGTTCGGACGAATGTTTTCATTGTTAAGTGCGATCGATAGAGTGGAGTTGGTGAAATGTTGGTTTCATTTTATAATTGCGATCGATGCAGATGTGAGATATCGAGGGGAATGATTATTTTTTTTTTTTTTTGCTTTGAAAAATTGTACATACGCGACCGATGAGACAATTTCGAGACGCTGATAGATTTTCATTTCGTAATTACGACTGGCGAGGTAATTCTGAGCCATCGAGAAAGCTGATTTCTTGGAAAATGTATAATTAATGAGTGTTTGATTGTTGGGGGAGCTATACGAGACGTTGATTACTTGAAATCAATTATTTACTCGTTAATGTGTCAGAAGCATTGAATACATTTAAAGAGCGTTTTCCATTTGAAAAAATATTGTATTCCGAAAGTGTAAAAATAGCTATCATAACCGTACGTTTAAAGTACTTTACAGTGCAATTGTAGCCTTTCCTGTCTCCTAGCTGATCCTTTAATAAGCAGAGATGACACAATTCAACACACTGCTCGAAACAATAAAGGGATTGAGTTTCTGGGTGCACGGGGGAACAAGCTATACGTGGAACGTATGAAGAAGGAAGATAAACATGTGTACTAAACGTCTAGCTAGAACAGAATGCGACGTCTTTTAAAAATATTCAGCTGTCTGTCGTGCAATGAAATCAAACGTGTGGATTGCTGAAACAATTCACTATAAATAACGAAACATTCCACCAGGATATCGATTATGATTAGATTTAAATTATTCTATGAATAATTTAAAATAGAATTTGTTGAGAACTTTATTGAAGCTATTTGGCTTTGTCAATTATCTAGCTATAATAAATGATCGGATAATCATTCGAATTGTATTCTGAAATTAATTATGAATACGAGTGGCTATCAAATTTTGGATCCATTTTTTTAAAAAAGAAACTTAAACAGTTATCGCTCTGATAATGGATCATTGTTTGTTCGAATCGGTGAAAAATTTTGCAGATAAAAAATAATGGTTATGACAGTAAAAAGAAATTGAGCCGGTGATTAATGTTGGAGGTTTAAGAACGTAGCAAATATTCTTCTAAAAATTGTTGCAATAATTCAAGATTACCGCACACTGGAATATACAATAATATAGGTACAGGATTAGGAGGAGTATAAATATCTTTCGTGTAACTTTTTTAATGTTTCGTCACTGATCCTTGGAAGATATTCTTATCTGATAATAATTTCCTCGGTTTAACGTAGTTAGAGCAGTTAAGGAATAAAACTGATTAAAAGTAGCCAGTGAGTAAAGTTTGCGATGAAACTTTACTTTTTAAAATAGCAGATCAAGAGTATCGGTGATTTTTAAATTTACTATTAATATCGAGGAAAAATTGTAGGAGAGATTGAATAAATATTATCGATTAATTTTTTGTACGTTTGCTGAAATATTTCAAAGCTGAATAAAAATAACAAGAACTAAGAAACTACACGGAAACATGAAGTTTAAAATGTTCAAATCAAACATATTTACTCGAAGCGTTTGCTACATTTCAAAATTTAACATTTGTCTTCCGAAATTCGTTATTTTATTATATTATCAATAACAGCACCATGAAATAATAATCAATTGAATCAAATTTTGCTACTATTTTTGCCTAGTTTTTCCTATCGATACCAATATTCCAAAAAATAATTGTTAAATCATTCGTTATATAATCATCGCTTAAATATTACCAAACAACTATCATACTTATTCCTAAACAGATATTTGTCTCAAAATCAAAGAAAAGATTCGCCGATATGGTCAGAATGTGAAACGATCATAATGAAACCAGTAATTCGTGTCAATGATACAAAAATGAAGAAACCATTTGACTACTGAACCCTCGTCTCATAAAAGCCTATATAATAACTCCCACCGACGACAGTTCTTTAAACAATACCATCGATACCCAGTTATGACAAAGGAAAAAAAATACACCCACTACAGAGCCTAGAGAACAACCGTTCGTCGCGATTGATTCGGTTTCCATCAAAGAATGAAGCGTCCTCGCTAACGACAACGAACCAACGTCATCGCGATTCGATAAAAAATACAGAACGTATCGCGCGCCGCCTACGAGCTGACGGTTTAACAATCTAGAAAAAAGCGTTTCAGTCGCAAGATATTGCGATGGAAAAGAAAAAAGAAAAAAAAAAGATCTTGTTCTACGTCATCAATGACGCCTACGCGCGAAATGTATGCGTGCGCTTATAAAGTAGATGTGACCAAGTACTAAGCACACTGACCGACACAGAAAGCATACCGTTTCACATTTTAGAGAATACAGCCTCTAAATTAAAAAACAAAGAGAACCTCTAACTATTTTATTACACACTTAATAACCATTTTCCGTCTTTCTAAGTAAATAATAAATCTTCGACTTTACAGACTTATGGGGATTTCTTTGAGCGAGCGTGAATTAATATCTCCCTTCTTATTATTAATACGCGACCAAGTAAGCTTCATTTAGATATTTAAACTTTGAGAAAGTGAGAACAAGAATGACTAACTTAGGATACAGTAGCTCGATTATGTTTACCAGTGAATGAGCTGATAACTTGGTCAGCCAATGCTATCTTCGTAACATAAATATTATTTTATATGAATAAAAATCGTCTTTGTATCGTTCAAAGTGTTACGCTTAGACAATCGTGTATTTCGAAATAATTTCAAGATACCACGATTTTTAATAACCGGGTCATCGATCGAGTGATTCGAAAAGATTCGAGTACTAATTAAAAAAGGACAAATTAACTTTATTCAATTTGAATTTCAAACGCTAAAGCAACTCTACGATAAACAACAAAAGCACCTACCAGTTATTACAAAATAGCTACAATAAAATCTGACCCGGAGGCAAATTCGGACGGTCCGAAATTGTCTGCCGACGAAAAATGCAATCAGCGCGTATGCACAATTCCCTTTTAACGAAGCGTCGTCGACGTCGACATCGTTACAGAAACCATAACTTTCGGACCGCTGAATATAGTCGCATTTCTTTCCACCACGCATTACCCCAAGTGCACTTTCGTTAGCGTGATGCATGGCGTTCAACGAACCAACAACCCGTCCTGTATGCTACTTTTTGCCCGCGTGGGGATAAACATGTCGCTGACTCGTTTCCACCGCTGTTTCTGACAATCGAAAGATACATCGTCTCATTTCGTGCTTCGGTCCAATTCCTGGCTATGGTACCAGCGTTCTTGAAATCTCTCGATTCTTTATAAGCTTTCTGTAGTACAGAATCTTCCGGATAGAGGTCGGACGCTCGGCGAACTTAAAATGGTGTCCGATGTGCGATAGAACTCCATTTATTGGAAAANAATGTATGCGTGCGCTTATAAAGTAGATGTGACCAAGTACTAAGCACACTGACCGACACAGAAAGCATACCGTTTCACATTTTAGAGAATACAGCCTCTAAATTAAAAAACAAAGAGAACCTCTAACTATTTTATTACACACTTAATAACCATTTTCCGTCTTTCTAAGTAAATAATAAATCTTCGACTTTACAGACTTATGGGGATTTCTTTGAGCGAGCGTGAATTAATATCTCCCTTCTTATTATTAATACGCGACCAAGTAAGCTTCATTTAGATATTTAAACTTTGAGAAAGTGAGAACAAGAATGACTAACTTAGGATACAGTAGCTCGATTATGTTTACCAGTGAATGAGCTGATAACTTGGTCAGCCAATGCTATCTTCGTAACATAAATATTATTTTATATGAATAAAAATCGTCTTTGTATCGTTCAAAGTGTTACGCTTAGACAATCGTGTATTTCGAAATAATTTCAAGATACCACGATTTTTAATAACCGGGTCATCGATCGAGTGATTCGAAAAGATTCGAGTACTAATTAAAAAAGGACAAATTAACTTTATTCAATTTGAATTTCAAACGCTAAAGCAACTCTACGATAAACAACAAAAGCACCTACCAGTTATTACAAAATAGCTACAATAAAATCTGACCCGGAGGCAAATTCGGACGGTCCGAAATTGTCTGCCGACGAAAAATGCAATCAGCGCGTATGCACAATTCCCTTTTAACGAAGCGTCGTCGACGTCGACATCGTTACAGAAACCATAACTTTCGGACCGCTGAATATAGTCGCATTTCTTTCCACCACGCATTACCCCAAGTGCACTTTCGTTAGCGTTCAACGAACCAACAACCCGTCCTGTATGCTACTTTTTGCCCGCGTGGGGATAAACATGTCGCTGACTCGTTTCCACCGCTGTTTCTGACAATCGAAAGATACATCGTCTCATTTCGTGCTTCGGTCCAATTCCTGGCTATGGTACCAGCGTTCTTGAAATCTCTCGATTCTTTATAAGCTTTCTGTAGTACAGAATCTTCCGGATAGAGGTCGGACGCTCGGCGAACTTAAAATGGTGTCCGATGTACGATAGAACTCCATTTATTGGAAAATCTTATTTAAATTAATCGGAGTAATTTTAATTATATAACGCATTTCATTTTTACGTTAACGATGAAAAGAACGGATAAATGTATATTAAAGTTCAATCATCCAAAACATTATAGAGATTCTGTTATGCGAGTAAAATCAGCCGAACCGTTTTGTCCTCTGATTTTTAGGGTAACGATTAAAAAGAATGGAAAAACGTTCAGATGCAGTTACTCAGAAAAATTATTGATAGTAGGGAAAATCAATGAGCTTCTAACAGAAACGAGCTGCAGAATAGACCTAACATCCGATGCTTTCTTTTATTTAAGGTCTCGGGGGCACGCGTGCCCCTTTATCATTTTAGTGTCACTCTCAATGGTACCGATTCAGCATAGAATAAGATTACAGCGTTAACAATGGTTGGAATTAGAACTAAACGTAGCTAGGAAGTTACGTAAATTAAAATAGCCTGGTGTACACAGGGCGGGAGATTTAAGTAAAAATACTTAAATATCTCTATTATTTATGGTTGTATGAAAAAGCTCTGTGACCAAGTTACATTGTTTTAAAGAGACTATCTAACGATCGAAGAAAATCTTTTCGCGAGCTTAGTTGTTTTACGAGATTCCAAAGTCATCGATGTTTTTTATATGGATCCAATTTTTTCCACGTTCTTATAGAATTGGCATTTCAGAACATTGGACACGAAGTCACATAAGATGTTAATTCTATTCTGTACCTCGTCTGTGCTTTTACATATTATGTGAGATACAGTTATCCGAACTGTTCTGGCCGCAACGCGTTCGGATAAACGGAGTTCTTCTCTATCGACTTCGAATATTGTCGTTATCAATCCAGCTGATAGGTGCACGAGCACAGATAATACAGTGAGAAAGATAAAGCAAGTAATTATTTACATTCGATTCATCCAAGATACCAAATAGTAAGGAGCAAGAAAAAAAATAAAATAAACGAATAAAACTATGCAATTGTTATATTATGAAAATAGATTTTTTTTCAAGCCTAAGCTTTGAAACCTGACCAAGTCCAAATTCGAAATCAGAAGCAAGTAGAATTGACGAAATTAAAAAAGAAAACAAAGAACATTATTATTCGTTCCTAAAATCATGGGATTGATTGTCTAAAAATTTCAACTTTAATACGGAAACAGAAATTAAGAACTTTCTAAATTTTCAGTAATGAACGTCTGATTTTTTACACGGTCGGTATTTCAGAACACGGGACACGAAGTTTTATAAGATCTTAGGTTTATATCCTGTATCTCGTTTGTAATATTAGATCTATCTTGTATCTCACCGAAAATTGAAAGATTGGCGGGTTTATTTAAATGATTTTATGCAGGAGAATCCTGAGAAATAAGTTTTGTATTTTCTTCTTCTTATTTTTTTTTTTTTTTTAAGTTTTGTCGAAAGTTCTCAGATGAATATTTTTACAGAAAATTTGTACGGAATTGACACGAAGCATTGTTTATAGTGAAAAGTGTTTAGTTTTGTTAAATTTTATATTTAAGCGCAAGGAGAAACGTTAGCTTAAGAGAGCTAAAAATTTGGTCATTAACATCTGACAAATTTTAATGAAAATGAACGGTGAACGACTTTTGGTGAGAAAACAAATACTTTCCATCTCGTTTCTCGGCTCAAACGAATTCGTCGATTCGTGATTCGATGGTTACTTGAACGTTCGCGGTAGGCCATGCAAATAAACACAGTCGAATTTATAGAACTGGTAACCACGTTCGCACCGTGGGTTATTCCTCTCGGAGAAACTCAAGTTCTTCGATCGGTCGCCAAGAATCATCGACATTCTCGCTATTAGTGAACGATTTCCGTGAATTTTAAGTGTAAAGTGAACGTCCGTTTAAAATAATTTCTATCGGACAGTTTTCGAGTTTCTTTTATAGATTATAATTTGTAGAAAGTTGTGCGGTTACTTGAAATTATTTAAAAAAATGTGACTAAAGAATATACCGATTAGTTGGTAAGGAAAATTATTTTATTTACTGTCGAAGAAAATAATTTTTCAGGCATATATTTGTTCGAGTAAATTATTTTTGAAGACAAGATTGAAGCGTAAGATGTATTTTCTTAATTATCCATATTTTTAAGTTGTATACCAGTGTTTTTTTTAATTTCATATCGAATTGATATTTTGTTGATTGGTTCAACCATCTAAAAAATGTTAAACTTGTTAGATTGTATTTTGGAATACTTTTAGAATAAATTTTCCTCGTCTTACTATTTTACAAGCAGTGCTAACGATATTAACAAACATAATGGATAAACACGCAATACGGAGCACAGCTAGCAACAAAATTAAAAAACAAAACAGTATTATATAAATAATATTCAACCACATGGCCACATTTATTCTACACTGCTCGCGATCAAACTTTCCTATTTCATTAATTCCAGTATTTAAAAATTACATCTTTTTATAATCAGTGTACAATTTCCAGTTATTCCAAGTTCAATCTTCAATCGTCTAGTCACAGAACTATTCTTAAAAAAGAAGGAGAAGAACAAAAGAAATTCACGGTTAACCCATTTGCTACAATTTAATAAAACTGATATTTTCTTTTTTTTTTT
>SMSQ01016487.1:17097-41198 GCA_019453375.1 Ctenoplectra terminalis
TTTTTTTTTTTTTCCACAAGTATAGTATCATCTTCAATCGTGAGCTACTGTTTTCACATCGGTGGTATTATTAATGCTTAAGCAAAACAAAATGCGACTTCGAAACCATATATATTAAGGAAAAAGTACCACATGGCTTCCGCTATTTTTATTTTCGTATTTTGAAGAATTTTTAAGGTTCGAAAAGAATGACCGCCTTTGTCCGACCAGCGCGACCAAAATGCGAACGGAAATTAAATTTTCTGACGAACCACGCTTTTCCAACTACCTAACAGGGAAATATTTAAAGTTCGTTCGAACCTATAAACAACCATTAAAAGGATATAACGATTTTACGTTTCAATGTACGCGGCTTCGTTTAAATTGCACAGTCGGCGGTGGTTCATATTTCCCCGTGGAACGGTTCTTATTTCCAACCTATTTTCCAATCAATTTTCCCCGACGGCCAATCCTTCCCAAGGGTGTTGTAATACTCGCCTCGGTCTCCTTTCACGTAGATTATAGAAAACTAGTTGTCGAGTAATCAGTGGCTATGCCGAGCGTAATTGTGCTACGCTGTGTTCGAAAACCTTCGCCTTATCGTAGTAAATTTAATAACGCTAAGTACATATTGGTTATTTTTCCAACATCCTTCGCTTGTACGGGTGTATGAAAATATTGACCCAACCAGCACATGTTCCGTCTTCTTTAATGTATCGGTGCATACGTATGCTCGTGCACATACCCGCTCGCTTCATTCTGAATGTTTGTACGGAGGATGGAACAGAGAATGAAATGGTTGTAGAATTTGTTGAATATTTGTGAAACAATAACTTTGAGGGGGCAATTATTTTGACGAGCATAAAATCAGAGACTATTCTCGCAAAGACAGGGCTGATAATGATAAGAGATAATAAAGAAACAGATGGTAATAAAAATACGATTAAATTTCTAGAACAGACAAGCTCTGCTTTTAAAATCTATCTACGCTAACAGAAATCGAAATTTTAGTCAATCTTTATTTAACTATAGAAAAGAAATTATAAAAACTATAGAAAACTACACACCCATAGGGTACTGGAATTTTTTAGACACATAAACCTGCTAAATTTATTATAAGTAAAATGTATTATCTCACTTTCGAAAACATTGTAACATTGTAATAGCCATCCATGTATCGTTTAGTGGTCACTAATGACTTCAATGTTAATGTGACTCTAAAATAAACTCTTAATTAAAAAAAAAAAGAAAATTTTTACATTATAAAAAAAGAAATTTTCTAGACTCGTCAAGTCTTTTCTATCGAAACAATCAATATTTGTCTCACAGCCCTTATCCTTTCGGTGTCCGATACCGAAACCATCCGGAAGGTTCAGTTATCTCTCGAGCTTTTCCTTCTACCATGCGATCCAAGGGAATTCAAGAAGATGAGGAAGCTAGATGACGGCAGATGGAACGACCGGATGATCTTGAACGTCGGCGGTGTGCGCCACGAGACGTACAAGTCGACTTTGAAGAAAATACCCGCCACCAGGCTGTCGCGTTTAACCGAAGCGTTGGTTAATTACGACCCAATTTTGAACGAATACTTTTACGACCGTCACCCTGGTGTTTTTGCCCAGGTGTTGAATTATTATCGCACTGGAAAGCTTCATTACCCGACAGACGTGTGCGGTCCGCTTTTCGAGGAGGAGCTCGAATTCTGGGGCCTGGATTCTAATCAGGTTTGCAGTCGCCTTTTATTTAACTCGCCAATTACTGTTTTTTTTCTCTTTTTTTTGTAAGAATGCTTTGGAGTTACGCTTATGCAATTAGATTTGAAAGAAAACAGATGTTCGAACGATTCTTTATGATGGGAATTTATTTACTTCGTTTTAAGAATTGTTTTATCGAGGAATTTATTTTTTCATGAGTGTATATACTGGTGGAAATTGATCGGGAAAAAAGATTGTTCAGTAGCTACGCAAAATAGTATTTAATTTGATAGAAAGGTTGGAAAGTTCGCTTTGAGGAAGAAAATTTTGTTTCAGTCATTATTGTTATATTTTAATCATTTTTATCGGCAAAGATATTTCTAGAATACTTCGAGTGCTTTTATAGAATCGTGAATAATTTCGAGCAGGATAAATATTTATAATAATTTTACACAAATTTATATATTCAATTTGTTTCTAAATCTTGATATATTTTGGCAGATCAAATATTTATTAAGTTTTTTTAGATATATCGCAATACCAAGCATCGCAAACTAATAGCTGCATTGACGATGAGATGAGCTTAAAAAATGTTTAAAGGATTAAATGTCAATTGATCAAAAATTTGATTCTTAATTTTTTTTAAATGTTTAAAGGATTAAATGTCAATTGATCAAAAATTTGATTATTAATTTTTTTTAAATGTAAAATATATAATAAGCTTTATTACAGTAACGACTAATAATTATAAAACCATAACCATTCCGACAGTATTCTAATAATCATTCTAGTTGGCATAATAAAAATCGATAATTCTATTAATAAATTTATTAATCACAGATTGCGTTAAATAATCGTTTGTTCGGTTCGAAATGTTACAGCATTGTTTCACAATGGTGTTAACGATTTCGCATAACTAACGTTGATTGCCTGTCCATTTCCTGACTTTCAGCATAGACACAAATGTGCTGTGATACCACAGAAAATGTCTCGTTCAAAATGCAGAAACCATGCAACCGCTATCGAGCCAACGGGACGGAAATGTTTGCTCGACGGCAGTTTGAATTACACAAACACCTATTGTTGCCTTTGATTTTGGATTCAGAAGTACTATGTGCTTAAGCTGTCGTCAATTGTTGAACAAATTTTAAATCCACCCTTAAATTATCTAATTTTTTTCCAACAGCCACTGACAAGCATTATTAATTTCGAAATTATAGAAACTAATATTTGAATTTTAATGAAACAAATAGATAAATTAATTTTACCTATTACTGTATCGTATAAATTATTACGTATACCAATTTATATTCGATCGATAACTTAATAATTATCAAATCGTTGTCCATTGATTAAATTATAAATTAAATAACACTTTGTTTTTTTGTTAAATATTAGTTACACTATATTCTTTGTCACTGTTTTAACGATTAAACGAGATATTTCATCGCGTCAATAATTTGTTAGATTGCAATGTTGATTAAACTACAATATAATTTATCGCAATTTATTTGTTCAGATAAATTAACAATTGAAAAATATATGTGCAGAATATTTCCACTGTGCAACGATGAAAATAATTTTGTAGAAAAATGTACGACAGGATTTAATCGGAATGACAATAATTTTTATAAATCGTATGTATATATAAATAGGTTGACCGTATTTGATATTGATTTTACATACTTCACGAACAACGCATTAATTAAATTAAATAAACAGCTTTTGTAACCAACGATCAGTTATTTCACTTACTACAAGTTATCGAATATTTGTACTCCATTTGTACGTGAAACTTTGTCAATGTCGGTCTAATTATAGAGTATCTATAACATTATAGGTCTATATTTTAAATATTGTTGGACTAATTATTTTTTACACCGAATTTGCTTTGTTTCGGTAACCTGTACAATTATACTATGACCTATTTTCATTCAATGTAATTTTTCAACGAAAATAATAACAGTTTACCACAAATTGTTTTACCATATAAAAATGACTTGAAATTCAATCAGAAGATATTGCGAAATTCATGTAACAAACATTACATCTGATATATAAAAAGTTCCCTTCACAGTTAAAAAATTTCTAATAGATTAATTTTCTCTTTCCCGATAATTTTCAGAATTTCCATTATTTATTAAAATGGAACCGAAAATAATTTTAAGTATACTTTCATGAACAACAGTTACCATTACACGAACAAGGAGATATATTACATACATAAAGATTACTTTCACGCAACTACACCTATGTTCCAATTATTTAGAAATATCTACCATTTTATTTTTACTCGACAGACATTTTTACAATTAAAAATACCAATATTTATATTTTATTCTTCCAATCTATATATTGTTCAACAACTTTTACGCGAAGAAAATTCTACAGAATATATCTAAAAAATATTCGTGCAACAATATATGAAACGTACAAAATACACGCAGCCGCGTCTGCCATTTTTCCAACGTTCCTTCTTGCTTAGTTAATGCCACTGAATCAATATCAATTAACCTCTCCGTCTTCCACCGATCTCTCTTTTTTTTTTTTCCTGCGAGTCCCAGGAGGTTTCACTCGCGCCAATTAAGACAGGGTTATAATTGATAATCGTTCAATAATCGAGCGATGGAGCTGCATCGGAGTGCAATTTGTCTTATCGATTGCATGGAATCGTGTTTTGACGAACTTGTTTCTCGGAAAACGACCGACGTCCATAAACATAACGAGATACGTCGATGGTTTATGAGATAATGTTATGTGGATAATGAATTTTCAAATTAGTCGATAAAAGCATGTGTATGACATAAATTGTGATTATTGATAGTAAAAAATTAAACTGTCATCGTAATTCATTTGAAAACCTTGACAAGGATGATTCTACACGGAAAAACGTCAAAACTGTGGAATAACATTTTTTGGTTCAACGATTTAAAATAATTCACTAATTCTTAATCGTTCCTTATTTTAATCCAATACACTGACCGTTAACCTTTTCAGTAGTATGAGACTAAATATATATCCGATCTTGCTTATTCGCGTCTTTTGAAACCATAAATGAATATTAACCCTCTATGGGACCGTGTAACTTAAAAGTTATAAATGATGTATTACAATGATGTATCTATATTTTAAAAAATTAATTTTGTTTAGTTCTCGCTGCACTATTAAATTTTATTACTGTATTACTATAATTATACCACGATCCATCTATAACAATTATTAGTTTGAAAATTTTCAAATCAAAGTGAAAAACTGTGGTCAATCGTAATTTTTTTTTCTGATAAACAGACAAAATTCGGGCTATAGAGGGTTAATAAATATCAATATCGAAGTGTTTTTCAAACAATTCCCAATGTTTTGATCAATTTTTCACCATAAAATTTTCCATGATATTCTCTTAATTATATCCAAATTCTAATTCCTATCCGAGCTATCTAACTCCTTTCTTTTTTAATTCTTCCCGTCCTCGGAATGCACAATAATTCCATACTTTCAACAGTGTGAAATGTATTTTCAACAATGATGGTTCTTTATAATCTTCATTCGTTTAAAAATCTTTGAAACAAATATGCTTCAACATTTCAGGTCGAACCCTGTTGTTGGAGCACTTACAGCATCCACAGGGATACACAATCAACGCTGGCAATCCTCGACAAGCTAGACGTTGAGGGTGAGAAGCTAAGCGATGAAGAAATCGCGCGACTTTTCGGTTACGAGGAGGAATACAACAGAGAGACTTTTACAAGATGGCAAAAGCTACGGCTAAGGATCTGGGCTCTCTTCAACGAGCCGTACTCCTCCGCCGTGGCAAAATGCATAGCGTGTATTTCGATACTTTTCATCTGTCTCTCGGTACTCTGTTTCTGCTTGAAGAGTCACACGATGACGAAAGAGTCGAGAAACAATCAACGATACGGGGAATCGCTGCGATCGGAATCGAGTCGAAACAAAGATGACGTCGACTCTTACCCGGTGTTTTTTTACCTTGAACATGCGTGCAATGCCTGGTTCACTTTGGAGATTACTCTTCGCTGCTTGGTACGTACAAAATGGTTCTACTATCGTTCGACCGTGTCGCTTGGATGTTAATTCTTTGACGGTTAGAAATGATACGTCCAATTATTAATTGCTACAGAATAAAATAGGGGACCGTCATTTATTGATATTCAAAAATAGAGCGTATAAAAAGATGTCTACGTGTATTCGTATTTTTTGAATGTAACGATACGACATAAGATAGTCGTTTGCAAGTATATTTGTTTATATTTGTTTTAATTAAAATTCTTTATTTCTTTTTTTCAACATTTATATTTCTTGAAATGCACAGAGACGTTAAATTTTGGACAGCGTACTATGTGTGATACAAACTGATTTATTTTATTTTATTTATATAATATGTTACTCGTGTCCAGGTAAATCTGAAAATATTCCAGGTTTGAAATAATTATATATATATATATATATTTTTTTTTTTAAACCATACAGTTTAACAAATCACGCTTTCCTATAATTTATCGAAGCATAAAAATTATAACGTTTCTGTCTTCAATGTGCATCGAACAATTTATAAGTCCAGCGTGTTAAAAAAAATATATATATTATTTCCGTCGGAAACCAAAGTGAAATATTGCATCGGTTTAAATTCTCGTATCATAATTTCACGTAGTGTCCTTGATTAGATGCAGAGTAACGGCCTCCAGTTGGTAAAACTATTTCTTTTTAAATCAAACGAATAATTTTCCGACGTTGCAGTGACATTGCACGCGATTCGTTAAAGATCATTTGTGTAATTTATATTTCGCGTGCTGTTTCGAAACTGTGGCGATTTCGTGTATTGATTTTTCACCGAGGAACGGTGCTTACATGCGAAAAATTCCAACGACGTGGACAAAGCGCGAAAGATTATTTACTTTTACGCGAGATCCTGCATAAATCACACGACTCGCTGTGATCAATTGGGCAATTATTGAATTCGCATTTAGAATGTGTTCGGGTTAAAATATTGCTGGACGAAAGCTCGTCGGAATTCGTTTAGTATCAATGTAGGCCATTCTATTCGTTCCTTCTCTTAATTCTTCTTTTCTTGTTAATATTTGTGTTATTGATAAATGTTACATATTCTCTGTATCTGTGGTTCTGTCGTGTAACAAAAATGATAAATTACTTTTTCGGTGTTACTATATTACGGGAACCTTAAAGACTTTTATACGATATTTTACAATTTTATTAACATTAATTTGTATTTAAATTTAGCTGCATACTTTTAAAATTTCAGATATATTAATGTATAAACAATGTATCCGTGGATTAATAGAAGAAAGCAAAGTTTTCATTTTCTGTAAATTATAGAACATACTATCAGAATTTTCTAATAATCGTTACCATTATCGATACAACAAATCATTACGAATTACAGATCAATCTAAAAATCTCTATAAATAACCACTAAAGCACTATTACTTATACGATATTAAACGCTACTTCCAAATGGCCGATTAATTTATCTTCAAATTAAATCATCAATTAACCTTACAACTCGTCATAACTCAAAAAACAACATTAAATGCTTGAAAGATCCTTAATAAATTCTTTCCACCATTATAATAATAAAAATCTACAACCTCCCATAAACTAACCCGACAAGAATACAAAATAATTATAAAAATAAAAAATAGGAGCATACAAAATTCCCCAATCGAATCTTTCGCAAGTAACGCCTCAAAATTCATAGAAACCTGCAAAACTTTCTCTCTAATTGACGGATTGGATTACAGGTGAGCCCCAGCTTAAAAAGATTCGCCGTGTCGCCGGTGAACGCGATAGATTTAACCGCCACGTTGAGCTTCTACACGGAGTTTCTGACCGAGTCCAGCCTGTATCTCGAAGTCCTGTCGATAGCTCGTGTCCTGCGACTCTTCAAGCTGACGAGACACTCGCCGGGGCTTAGAATACTGATCCATACGTTCAAAGCGTCCGCGAAGGAGCTAGCGTTGCTAGTTTTCTTTCTCGTTCTTGGCATCGTCGTGTTCGCCAGTCTCATCTTCTACGCGGAACGTCTTCAAGTAAGTTTGTTACACAGAATTGGAAGTGATACCGTTCTCGAAGCCGCAATGCTTACCCTTCCTTCATGAAAAGTACGCCGGCTGCAGGATTTCCGGATCGTGTAAACTCGATGATGGAACGTTGTAATTGGGAAAGGAGTTTACTCCCGCCCACTTCGTAAAAATAAGAAACCGAGGCTAAGTTTTGTTCGATGGAAGCTTTGTTCTGCGGGTAGAATCAATTGCAAAAGTTTTACTATGTACTCGGTTAATTGGAGGAATTTCCAGAGTGTTTTTTTTGTGATAGAATTTATCTAAAGGAGAGCTTGAGATCGAAAATACGCATTGTTAGACGTCGAGCTCTTATAATTATATATTTTCGTTAGTCTGTTCATTCGGAATTTGATATCTTAATTTTGGTTTAATTTTTTTATGATATTTAAGGTCGAATCAATCACTTAAATGGATTACGAGTGACGCAAAACTTTCAATTGCGGTTGAAAATTAACTTATTTTCATTGTATCACGGATATTCAATTTATGCAACCATGAATGAAATTAAATTTTTACATAGTTTTCATTAATGGATTACGAGTGACGCAAAACTTTCAATCGCGGTTAAAAATTAACTTATTGTTATTGTATCACAGATATTCAATTTATGCAACCATGAATAAAATTAAATTTTTACATAGTTTTTATAAATGGAATACGAGTGACGCAAAACTTTCAATCGCGGTTAAAAGTTAACTTATTGTATCACAGATATTCAATTTATGCAAACATGAATAAAATGAAATTTTTACATAATTTTCAACAAATGAATAGAGGACTTTTTAAAATATTATATCAGATTATAAATATTAATATTTATCATATTATATATTCATAAATTTATTTATTCAAAATAATGTTTCAACGTTTAGATCCATAAATCTTAGACTGATCCTTTCTATATCGTTTTTGGCTCGTAGGAAAACCCGCATAACGACTTTGACAGTATACCACATGGTCTCTGGTGGGCTTTGGTGACCATGACGACAGTTGGTTACGGCGATATGACACCAAAAACCTTTCCAGGTATGTTCATCGGGGGACTGTGCGCCATTGCAGGCGTTTTAGCTATCGCTCTTCCGGTTCCTGTTATCGTCAGCAACTTCTCGATGTTTTATTCTCATACACAGGTTTGTATCTCGTTTTAAAAACCTATTTTTTTCCTTTTCTTTTCTCTGGACAACATACAAAATGTATCACAAAATTCTACAGACTATTTATAAAAAACATTTTATTTTAAACTGAAATTAAAATACACGAGAAAACAACATCGATACTAGTGATTGCGCAAGGCTTAACTCTTTGAAGCTTGGTGGGATTAAAAGTGTCCTACCTTTTTAATACCTAAATATGCATAGTGGGACATAAATAGTCCCTAACTGTGTTAAATTCGTGAGTTAATGTAAACCACTGTGCTATGGATAATTTTTAATTTTCAAGATGGTATAGAAAATATTGTTGTATGCATATTTAGGTATTGATAAGATGGGACGCTTAAAACCCTACTATGCTTCAAAGAGTTAATGGACAACTACGATGAATCGGTAATACATAAAGAGTTATGTCAGATAAATTGTGAAAATTGAGAAAAGTTTATAAAAGTTCAATTGCCCGGAACGTCTGGACCATTCGTTTGAGCTTCACGATTTCCATAAAGCGATATCGTTGCACAAGTAAACCTAATAGATTCGAGATATACATACGTATACCGAAATCTGCACTTCTGAGAGTCTAGTTTATCTACAAGACGATATCGTTGCACAAATATATGTAGAAACTTGGAGATAATACGGCCAAGGATTGCAATTTCGAGACCTTAGTTTACTCATAATTAGCTAATTATACAAAGACCAACAACGTAGTCTTGTATATTGACTTTGTTTATATTTGAACTGCATTTAATTTTATCCCGTTGTATAGCCTCGTTTTATTTTATTTTAATATATTAGAATTAACGATTGTTCACATCCCAGAAACTCAGAACTGTGAATAAAACTTTGCAAGTTTTACTAGTTTCTTTGCCTCAGATAAATCTATTTAACATTCGCAGAGATATTCTATTTCTTTTTTGTGTAATTATTATAAATATTAATACACAAAACTATAAATAAGAGTTTCCCTAATTCGTAAATCAATTTTCACTAATTTCATCATTTCTTTCGTGTTTATTCCTTTAAATTCTTTTATCACAATTCAGAAAGTGATTTCATAAACTGTTTCGAATATTTAATAAATCTCCTGTCGGACAGAATTTTTAACGCAAGAGGAAGTTGTCACGCCAACGCGAGAAGATTTTCTTTTTTCATCGGATTAAGTTGCTCGGACTGGTCGAGTCTGTGTATGGTGAATACGTGTCAACCGAGAATACGGAAGCGGAAGTCCATTCAGCCGCGCGACATGTAAACTTTTGCACTTTTCACCAGCCAATTTGAAACTTCTCCCCGAGAAGAAGTTTCGTTCGGTGTCAATTTTTTATACATCCGTTGAACCGACGCGGATACGTATTCGAAACTGACACAGTTGTACGCCATCCAATTAACCCTCTGACTTGGCACGGATAAAGCATCCGTTGTGCACAGCCGAGTTATCAATCTTTGTTTGTTTAAAGAAAAGCAATATCTTGTCTCTCGACAGTTCTGGTCAATATTTAGATACACTTCTCTCGGAAACTGTAAGTAATTTTAAACCTCAAACCTTTTTGCTACCTGTCGATATTTCGTTATAAAAATAAACTTTTCATCATTTTTTATAAAGCATATAATTTTATCGCCACTCTTTTCCACATCTGAAAATTAATCAAAAATTCATTCTCCACTCAGACATTCGTTACCAGACAAAGCTTCGGAATCATATTTCGATTTATTTCATTCGATTCGTCTCGACAGCCTTTTTTCTGCGATATGAAAAAGTTACAGCTATCAATTAAAAAATAAAAAAAAAAAACTCGCGTTACCGTTATTCCGTGAAAACTATTTTATGTGAAAATTTTATTCAAGTTATCATATCGCGTACAAGAAAAAAAGAAAATTGTAAAATGTTATTCTTTTTTATTTCTCTTTTAATCCTACTATTTGCGAAAAAAATTGTGGGAGAGAATTGTGGGAAATGTGTGATTTGGAAAAATAGAGAAAATAGAGAAGAGATCTGTTAATAATTAATAATTCGCCATTAATTGGTACGAAACACGAAAGAAATATGTAATGAATATTAAAAAAAAAATGTACTGTTGGAAACAGATACATTTTACAATATATGTATATAAATTAAAAAATACATTTTCACAACCTTTCAACGACGGAAACAAATTTCTATCTGAGACCTACTTTTTTAACAATTCCCTACAAAAATGTACGTTTGCACAAAATTTGCAACAATTTTTTTCCGAGTGCCTACTAGACGCCAATAGTAGTCAAAGGATTAATCGGGAGCAGAATATTCTAGATCGCTGGCGAGATCGCGAACGGATACCGTGAGCCCTTGGCCGTCTAGGAAGTTTGGTATTAAACGTTTTATCTCTGTCAAGATTAGACCAGGATTCGGTGCTCGTGAGTTTAAGGAAACTTGAAAGTTCCCTTCGCGAGAGCAAACATTTGAAAAGTTCTTTGGAAAACACCGTGAAAATTAAACGCTTAAAGCTTGCACGCCTTTTATTTCGTCTGCTCCGAGAATTTTTCGTGACGACGTATTTGATCTTCTGGCAAGAGAATAACGAAAACGCGAAGAAGGAAAGATATATTAATGAAATAGAATTAAGTTTGGATGAGATAATGCGAATTGATGAGTCGATGACAAAAGATATGATTGTTGATGAAAGAATTGGATTATTTGAGTAGATAAAAAATTGTATAATAAGAATTGAAGCCAATATTTTTTTATACCAATATATAAACGAAAGAATAAGAAGTTAAACAAAATTATGTGTAACAAATTTATATATAAAATTATGATAATTTTAGTGGAGAAAAATAAATGATTCCAGGCTCGTAGCAAATTACCAAAACAAAAGCGAAGAATACTTCCAGCAGAAGTGCCAAGACGGTCGAGATGTTTGAGTAATCAAGATTCAAGTGATATTCAGCAACTTACTCCCAATACCTTACCCAAGTCACTGAGACCGAGGCCACCGACCATAGGATTGGAGAACATTTTAAATTTGCAGGTACTGTGTGTAATTAAAAGTACAGTTTCAATTAACCTTTCGAACGGTATCCTTTTTTCTTCTACAGTTAATATTTGGTTAATTTTTTTTTTTTTATATATATTTAAAAATACCGGTGTTTTACTATCTTAATTAAGGAAGATATTTGAACTGCGCATTGAATTTTACGAAAATAATTTAAAAAATAAATATTAGATAAACAATTGTTTCGAAGACTACAGGAAAAAAATATGGTAATAATTTTAATCTTTATGTTATCTAATAACTGAGAGAAAAATAAGCTGAGTGGCTCAAAGAGGTGGCTTTTAAAAATTTCTGCACAGGAATTAATTATGTGTGTTTCGTATTTTATAATTACTCTTCTGTAAAAAAAAAAAAAAAAAAAAAAAAAGAAACAAAGAATGTTACTTATATTTTTCTCCTACGGTCCTCGTATTACATACAGCTCCAACTCTGTTAATTACTTCATAACTAAGTTGTTTAATATTCGATGTGCGAGTTACTCTGCATTCGCG
Organism: Ctenoplectra terminalis; assembly: GCA_019453375.1. NCBI lineage: Eukaryota > Metazoa > Arthropoda > Insecta > Hymenoptera > Apidae > Ctenoplectra > Ctenoplectra terminalis. The sequence continues at coordinate 29,540 of SMSQ01016487.1, forward strand.
TCGGTTTAAATTGTACATTGAGAAACTTGAATGCTCGTAAAGGTGCAACTGTAACAAGGATCTCGTTCCGACACGATATACGCGACTTGCAATTAATAAATAAAACACCGACGTGATTTTAACACATTACACATTCCCACGAGGAAAATGAGATTTCGTTCTACAGTCTATGAGAAACCAGGCAGATGTTGGAAACCCTCGCTAAGAAATGTCTGAGCATGTTTCATCGAGAACGCAAAATGTAAAATGCAACAGTAGCATGTAAAGACCACCTTTCCAGAATGAGAATACATGTTGCACCGCCTCAAACCGGCATAGACCAAAATATCAGAGTACAGATTTTAATAAAAGATACCGTCTTTTATCATCGTTGTCAATTGAACGAGATGGAATATTCCTACAGGATATATATTCCTTGGATTAAAAAGAGGAACGGAATTTTACGAAAAAGAAAAACCATCATTATACTCGTATAGAATAATAATAAAACTTATTTCGAAAATAATAATATGTACATCTCTCTTTTAATAATATTCATATTACTCTGTTATTTTAATAATATTCGTATCATTCTATTATTTTAATAATATTCATATTATTCTATTATTTTAATAATATTCATATTAATCTATTAATTATTAGCGTCAATAATTACCAAGTTACATTTTAATCTGAATTTCTTCCAAGTAATCTAGCGTTAAATATTTTTCTATCAGTGATTATTAAATACTCACAAAAATACAGGTGAATTATTGAAATTAACTTTGAATAAATATTTCAATGTATTCAATATAATTGTTCGTTAATATAATTTTACGGATCATAGGAGATTATTAATTACCGTGCTCACTTTCTTGGAACCTAAATTTTGCGCACATCGAAGTGGAAGATCCTACTTTAATCATCCTGTACGTTCTAAACGCGTGCACTAATTGAACGTTTCTGAACCACGTGTTTATATTTTTTTTTTCTCGCGTTTTCTTTTCCACAGCCTAACATCGTGATAAATTTACCGCAAGAGTCCACTGTCGCGGGAACCATAAATTCTGACAGAACGGATTCTCCTCGCCTTACCAGCAACAATCCCGTGAAAAATGGCAAAGCAGTTGATGGGACCGTGGATGACACGTTCCAAGAGGAGGAGACCAAAAAAGGAAGTTCGTTTTCAGAAGCTTGTAAAGACATACCTCATACTTGCATCGTCGTGTCAGAAAAATCAGAATCAATGTGAAATCGATACTTCAAATAAATCTTTTGCTGATAATGGTTGGATAAACGTCTTGTATAGCGTTATAAATTTTGTTTCTTTCAGTTGCAGTTCATATCTTGTTCCATTCTTCTTTTTCAGCAATTTTTATACGATTTCACGCGATTAATAAAATCATAATGTGAATATTGGAGTTGCTATCTCGATGTAAGCATGTTTTACTTTCGAAACATAGAGTAGACCGAGGCGAATCGAAACAGAATAAGAATTCAGTCGAAAGAAAGATTTCTAAGTTTAGAAAAATGATTCGTTATTAATGCTTAAATTAAATGGGTATTAATTACCAATTTCTAATAAAAAAATTAACTTTCCAAATATCGACCACTATTTTTTCAACGTCGAAGGAAAATGATCCGATTCGTCTTAGTTTACCCTAAATCGATCATTCTAAATATCCTGTGCGCAAAGATAAAGCGATTTAACCAGAGAAGACTTGGTCAGAATTAGAATAATTTAGCTAACGTAACAGATTCTCTGATCTAAAGACGACTCAGCTGCTTACGTCACTGTGTAACCGACCTATTTACCGAATGGTGAGTGATCAATCGCGTTCGAATAAAAATGAAAGTAGGTGAGAAGAGACGCACAATGGCCAACCATGGACGTCGACACGAAATTATTCGCGTTGCGTCGTTCGGCTCGATGCCTGGCTTCGTACATTGTTGTTATTTTACTCGAAAACACCGGAAATCTTAACCCATTTCCCTTGGAATTATCTTTCTCTCGAAATAAAGGTTCCTTTTTCCTCTCCACAATGATACTGAATTCAATAGCACGGCTCGAATTTACTCGGATTACTCTTGGAACATGTGTATAGATCAGTTTCCTGGATTACTACCTCTTTCTATCCATAAAAATCTTCTCAGCGGTACGATCTTTAAAAAATTGTTTTTAAATTTAATTACACAACGACGCGAGAACATATTATCGAATAGAATCTATGCGATAAGCTTTCATTTTATACGGTTACCCTTCCGGGAGGAAAATGGCGAACGTATCTGACGATTTATATTTAAAGGTTAGGTTCGGTAATATCATAGATTAACTCGTGAACGAATTTAAAAGAAATGATAATAAATATACGTAGGAGCAATTACAGATATTTAATATCTTAGGAATCGTATGAAACTCTTTAAATGAAAACAGCAACTTAGAAACCAATAATTCTTGCTAAGATCTCCATTTTCTAGAAGTTTACGATTTAATCACCCTGTTGTGGCTCTGATTAATCCGATTCTCTGAAAATTTACAATAAATTCTATAATTAACTGCATGGTTTGAAATTCTTGTACGCAAAAATGAATTTCTTCAGTTTTTTTCTGGTTTCGTTAATTTTACGTATACGAGGTCTGGTATAATTTTGTTGATGCGGTAATTTAGCTCTCGTTCAGTGGACGATACACGTTCTCGTATATTTAGTCCACAGACTGTATGATACTTTATTTATACGCGGGTACTCACACGGCTCCAGAGTTTTCGCAAATGCGTCACTGTTTCTACTCTCTGAATATTTAAACGTTGAAGTCAGCGAATGCTGAAAGGATATGACGAGTTTAAAAAGGGGCAACTCGATTAAACTAGCAAAGAGAAGTAGAAAAAGGTTCGTAGAAAGTGGGTAGAAATATTTTTTAAACATTTAAGCTACTTTTATCTTCCTTTGCCGTCTGTTGCTGCAAATTTAACATTATTTAGAGTGCGAAAAGAATTATACTCTTTTAAATTGTACTAATTACTGTTCATTTAAATATGAAACTTGAATTATTTATACACGATCGAACGTTAGTGTTATTATTTTTTTTGTTCTTTTAATTTCATTTTGAAAATTACACGCAGCAACTCGAAGCGTGTTAAAAATTTATTTGGTAGCTTTTACGAAGAAAATTATACGCAAAGAGATATATTAGTTTACGTAAACGTGAAATAAATAATTTACTCTGTCTTATTTATTATTTCATATAAATAGAAAGTAATCTATCCCGTAATTACAAATAATCATATTTATAAACTCATATCATTCGTTAAAATTAATTGAACAATTTTGTTGATGAATTTATCAATAATTTACGAGATTTAGAATGATTTCACGTTACTTGAGAAATACAAGCGATATCGAAGATTTTTTAAAGGAAACATATTTTAAACTAAAAAACAATACACTCAGAATTATTGATCCAACGAATTATAGTAATATATTGTATAATCTACAATTTGCAGATAACATACTAAAAATATATAGACGTCCATACACGGAATTTATTTCTTATTTTTATGTTGACTTCTTTTCATTTAATACTGTGTACCTTCCTCTTTCACTTTTATGTTTGTCCGTTTCTCGTACATTTGATGCGAACTTGGCGCTCCGCGCCTTTCATTACTCTGCATGTTATAAAAAGTGTCTTTAAAAAAAATGAGTAATTTGAAAAATGAAAATAAATGGAAATTCTCTTCATATGAAAGACACGTATGTAAAAGAGCGCAAAGTATTCAAGAAATTTTCAGAGATATTAATATCTGTCTTCATTGGTATACATTTTTTTAAATTTGCAAACTTAAAAATTTTTTTCGGTAAATGACCGGCTCCTAATAAATGTTAAAAAAAAATTTCTTCTCCATGAAAATGTAAGGATCGAATTATTATATATATGAATATATTTTACAACGTTGTGATACTATTATTCCTGTTCGTATTTTTTCATAACATATCTGTATAAGATCCTGTGTTTAATTTTGATCGATAGAACGATTCACATTCCGTATGAAAACATGATTCCTCACGGAACACCTTGTATATTAATAAACTATTTTATTGGCAATATGCTAGAACCGGCTCATTCATTCTGAAGCGAATGAAATCTCCACCGTTTACGAGATGAATGCAAATGACCGAAAAAAGACAAAGAGAAGTGAAAACGTGGAGATAAAATTCTATGAAAAAAATAACAAAAAAGCGAGGAACGTTAACGACGAGCACGCAATGTAGTATGAAATTTACCAGAGATAATTCTGGATTTAGTTAGAAACAAACGAAAATCTTTTTCAATATTCTGTAAAAAGAATAAAACGAAAGAAACCTAAAATTTATCTCGCGTAACCAATGCAATTATTAATAACCGTTTGAGCGAACAAAATCGTAGAATAAATAGCAGCTAAGTAAAAAGAAAAAAATTTATACGAAGAGTAAAAGCTGTCAGGAAAAAGAGAATAAATATTTTCATTCTATAAAAGTACATCTCTTATGCGCCTTTATTTCGTCGCATCTTATCTTTATCTGGAAAATGTGTTGAAATGATACGTCTGTTTCGTCGAAATGAAGTAGAAGACCGCTCTTGTCCGTGGGGCTTGCATAAAATGAAATTATACCGAAAGAATTCGAAGCTTGTGAGAAAACAAAGAGGAAAGACGATGCAGTTTTAGTGCAGTCGCTCAGAGTTTTCCCTTAAAAAACGAACGTCTGTCACTAAAGCAAGCCGGATCGCCAGTAGAATGAGCACAATCAAGAAAACGAATCGCCCTAAATTTTTTACAACACTAGAGGAAGGAATACAAGAATCCAATCGAGCCACAATGAAAGTAGAGAATTGAATCTTTTACTTCAGCCGCCTCAGACTTTCATCTTCGTCTTCAGAATTTCGTTTTCAACGATTGTCTTACGGTTTCTCTTCGCGGTTTGACAACAAAGAGTGTCGTTCAAATGGAATAAGTGGATAAATAATTTGTATGAAATTATGATAACCTTTAACGAATAAACATTCTGTTTTCCCTTTTATTTTCACAGGTCTTAAGTAAGTCAATTGTTTTGCAAGTTTTTACACTACGATTGTTTACAATGGGATAATAACTCGAATTCTATTGAAATATCGATAACATCTTGGATTCGATGAATAATATTTTTGTTAAAGGGCGCCAGAATTACGACGATAATATTTATTAGGAATTGTAATCAACGATGTGGATAGAATTATGGTTTGCATGGAAATAATTAATATTTAAATATCTAATAATGGAGCATATGGAAATTAGCCATCATTACGTTCTCAGCAAAGATAACCTAGTGTAACATGATTCGTACGATAGCATGCTAATTATAATTTACATAATTAGATAATAGTTCGGTATTAAAGCCACCGTAAAAAAAACAGTTTAAAATTCGTTCAACTCCCTTTGCTTTGCTAATTAATAAATCATGTAAATTGTGGATGAGACTTTGAATAATAAGAAAATATATGTAGACAAAAGAATTGATAATTTATCGCGCGTCGATGAAAATTTAGAATTTAAATCGGAATGTATGAAGCATGAAAAAATATGTTTTTAATTCTTGAACATTTTCTGAGATTTCTGTGAGGTAAAAAAAAAAATGTATAAGCGGTTTAAAGTTAATAATGCAGTGGGTTTGTGAAGAACCGTCTTCCTCTTTCTCTTTTTCCGATTTCCTCCGCGCTGTCTATCTTATTTTCTTGCTTTCTTCCTCTTCCGTTTCCATTATTTTTTTTTTTTTTTTACCTCTCCTGTTTTCTTCCCCTTCCTTTGATTCATTTTTCTATTCCTTTTCTTTCAAAGTTTTCTCTCGTTTTTTCCTCGGAAAGAAATAGCTTGGGTATTTCTAACATAGTAAAGTAATTGTACTAAATAGTTAAAATCCAAATAGTTGCTTCGTCTTCAATATTTCTATTAAATTAATCCAAGAAATATTAGTTGTGCGCAACGCAGATATTTACATTAAAATTTTATTGGATCGTTGTTCGTTCGCTGAAACTACGATGTATTAATTTTATAAAACAAACGGTCGTGTTTGCAGAGAGGTATAAATATTTAAATTCAGAGCGCTGAAAATTTGAGAAACGATTTTTAATATTCGTGTCATGCCCTTGCTATATGTAATATTATAAAAAAAGAAAAAAAAAAAGAAGAAAAACTGTAGCGTTTTAAAATGTGTGACGAGGATATTTTAATTCCGAGTTATGCTAACGTTAATGAGAACTATCAACCCGAAGTCATTTGCATTCCTCCACAGACTTTTTAATGCGACTTTTTAAACTCGATATTAAGATTTTCCTACGAATTTAATTATCATCAAAGTCGCAACATTCGTTACAAAAATTAATAAGCACCAGAGAACCACGCTTACCAATATTTTCGGAATGATAAATATTTTATTAAAACCTTCCTAATACAACAAACTCGTTATCAAACAGCCAAATAACACGATTTAACGTACAACAACAACAAAAAATTCCAACTCGAAACCTCGACGCCCGAAAAAAGAAACTAACCAACTTTTCGAGTTTCTTAATTCTTTCGAACACACCGTTCCCGTTTCCCTCAAATTGAACGTCCGAAACAAAAACCCTTCTCTTCTACAAAATTTCCCACGAAGAAACATCGCGATTCGGCGGCACAATGGGCCCTCTTCGCCAATGGAAGGCACTTCCTGCGCGCCGCATGGGTTTCCCTACCCCTGGCCGCAAAGGGAAACAGAAGCGGCGGGCAGAAGGAACAAAAACTGCAGAAAAAGAAGAAGGAAAAGGCTGAAGAAAAGAAAGCAAAAAAAAAAAAATGGAAAAGAAAGGGAGAGAAAGGCACAAGACGAAGAAGGAAGCGAAATGAAACTTTAATCACCGATTCAAACGCGAGGAGATTCAGAGGGCGAAGCAAGGTTGACGCGGGTGGCGTCGTCAGGGCGCAAGCGTAAGGCATCGACCGGTAGGGCAGTTTGCTCAGGGGCAGAGGAGATACAGAGAGAGAAAGAGAGCACCCATCCCTCTCTTCGCCCTTTAGCCACCGTCACAGGCCCCCCGGGTGCACCTTTGAACCTCTTCTAACGTGATGCGCGAGTAAACGCAGCTTCCTCCACCCCTACGTGCACGCGTATCGCTTCCAGACTCTCCTTATGTCTCGGTTATTTTCTTCTTTTGCGGCCTCCATTCGCGGACCATTCCGCGTCCCGTCACAGAGCCTACGGCTCCCAGAACCTCCCCGTTGGACGTCTGGCCTTTTCTAAGGCCGGTTTACCTTCTCGTCGCGCGCGTCCGTCACCGCGTCCAGATGAATTACGAGGGACAAGAGAGCCACCCGCTCTGCCCCCGCTTTTCGATTTTTCTTTGACAACGCCGCTAGATTTGCCATGCCACCCTCTCTGTTCTCCTCGTTTCGCTTTCTTGATCTTTTAACCCTTCAGGAACGGTGCGACCAGCTAAGACGAGCACCTGCAGCTTGATCGCTGTATTTTTTTCTTCCTTTTTCCTTTTCTTTCTTTTTTTTTTTTTTTCTTTTTTTAACGCTGCCGGGGAACTGTCCGAGGATCACGAGCTTCCTGACGGGGAATCTCGTTCGGGGATTTCCGAGGGTTAATTGGCAGATGTTTACCGTGCAAAGAATGAGAACGATAGAGGATTGTTTATGTTTGCCGGTTTACTTACACTTTATTATCCTCGCCGAGCCCCTTGATAGGTTGATTTAAAACGTTTGCGGAGAAATTAAAGAGACTAGATTTTTTTCGTGTTTCCTATTTTTTTTTTTTAGTTTGGAGGAGTTTCGGGGCGAGATTCGATCGAATATGATTCTTGGTATTTAATTTTTCTTATGTGATTTTTATATTTATTTCGTAGGATGTTTGTGGTATTTATTCAATTTTATCTGGTGGATTCTTTTTTATTTTTGTTTTTTTGTGAAATTGATTCTAAAATTGATTTAATTAGAACTTAGGTACGGTGAGTGTAGTGTTTTATAAATGATTCATTTTTGGCATTGTTGGCTTTGTTGTCTTGAAGAAATATCGTTATTAATTTAATTAAAGTCTTCTTTAACTCCACGGCATTGTATTCTGGGTCATTTTCTTGCTGCTTAGTCACATAATTCTCAGACTCTTTCAACTGTCCTTTTTTGCACCGTTGTTCAACGGAGACACTATATGGTCGGAAGGATAAGAGAAGAATAAGGAGCGAAAAGTGCATTACTCCTTGAAATTCACCATTCTCTTCTTTTTCTTCTCTGACCACCGAAAGAAAACGACAGCTTCGCTGCTGTGCATTCTTTTTTTTTGTTCTTGTATTCTGCATATTTTGAAAGCTTTGTCTCCCAAAAAGTTCTTTCGATTATCGTCCAAACTATTTGTCCAACTAAGAATTAAAAAGACGTTCGCAACCCTTGAATCGCTACAATTTTTTTTTAAACGACTCATAAATAACAATAAAGTACAAATTATTTTTTAAACCATAGTTGATCGAATCAGTAATTATACCAGATTATATACTAATTAAAAATAAAACCTTCCCTAACTAAAACATTAATATCACCAATCTCAATTTAATATAAACCGAAACGATTAAATTATAAATTTTCACTAATTACTACTTCATCTTATAACTGTTTAAAAACTAAATTTTTTCATGCCTCTACTCTCGTTTCACGTATTATGAAGTAAAAAATTGATTAAAGTGTTTTATGCAACACTTATGAAACCCTGTAAAAAATTATGAACGAATGAGGTAACAGGAAGACCGTACATATTTCAAGATGCAGTAAAAAGAATGCCATTAAATACACGCTACGTTTATGCACATTTTTCACAGTTATATTTTTCGCACAGCCTTGTTCGCGATACGCCAAGATAGCTTCTAATTATACCAAAGAAGGAAACTTATTTTTCTGCTCCTTTTTTTTTTTTTTGCGGGATTAATTAAACGCGAACAGGGAAACAGAGGCAAAAATTTGAGCACTTAAAGCGGACAGTTCCTCGCGACGCGAACAGTGTTCTTAGTGTCAATTATTCAATCTCAAACAAACGAGAATCCATTTTTCCTTCACTGTCAGCGACACTTTATATGTGGTAAAAAGCTCAGGGAAGATTGAAGGACGCGGGAACCGACTAGAGTAAACATTTGACACGATTTCGGGATAAATGGAATATGCCGAAGAAAATCTATCCATTTAAAGAAATTCTAGGTTTCTATCGAAATAATTACTGATAAAAAATATTCCACGTTTGCATTAAAGTTTGCATTTTAGGAAAAATATATAAATTCTTTAACAAATCGTGTAAACGATTTTGTTGTCAAAATTATTGAAAACCATGCGTGACCATTTTTCTGATAAACGATGTGATAATCAAACAAATATACATTAACGATAAGTACAGGAATAACATTGAAAACTGTTCGATTCGTCGCTAAAGAATTCCTCAAAGTTTGTTGATTAATTCTTTAACAAGCTTGTCTGAAAAATTATTTCCGAAAATCTTACCTGACTTTCATGAACAACTCTTTAGGAAACGATCTTACTTTCCTTAACCCCTTGACGTACGATTTAATTTAAATTATTTTTTATCCGAATCCGACTCAACTTTTTTTCACATATTGGTACCAGAAGTGTTTGTGAAAATAAAACAAGTTTTCTCATTGCGAAATAAAGAAATTTATGCAATTTAACTGCAATACGAAGTAATTCGATCGTCACGACGAATGGAACTCGTCATTATTCATTTCGCTCTGAAATTAATATGACGAGTTGCACTGGTCATTTCAGATCAAGGGGTTAATAAATGTCTTAACGAACCAAGTATTGATAAATAATATTGTTAATAAAAATTATATTTACAAGAATATCCAATAAAAATAAATAATCTTAATGAACCATATATGCGAAGTACGCACAGAACATTTTCACCAAAACGTTCTCAAACATTTTTCCTAATAAATTCTCTGACAAACAAATAAATGTTCGTCGAACACACGACGTTGGTAACCGTTCGATCGGTCGGAAAAAATTTCTCAAAATTGATTCAACGTGAGAAATTTTTCGCAAGCGAGGAACAAGGGTCGAGCAACGTTCCGTGTCGACCTGTAATCGATTAAACACAGCGTTCCGTGCCGTAGGTTGTCGCACAGCTAGCCGGTTGGCCACTCGTAATCGTCTATAACCGCGGCACAGATCCACCGGTTGACTTATCGATGAGTTCAGGCGATTTCCATACATATTCCGGTGAGTTCGCATGAATCGCTGATGCGCCGAGCAGCTGCCGTTTGTTCGGTATCACCCATGACGCGGTTCGAGGGTACGAGGAATGGAGCGTAACTTCGAATAAAGATCCAATTCTAACGGTGAGACACGTTTTAGGACGAGCTGAGTTTCCAACAAGACAAGGATCTATAGTATTCTATGGCTCAAATATCTTTGCTGGCTGTATTCTCGTTGAGAGAAATACGGCGACGTTGTTAAATTAATTGGGACTCGAAACGAACACTATTGGAGTGTTTCAACGGTTTAACTAAGAAAGAATTTGAAAATGCGGAGCTCAGAAATTTAATCAGACTGCGTGAACAATTTTGTTTGAATCTTTAGCTGTGGATGTTAATAGGGTATGTTGGGGAGCGATGGTTTATTTTTTTTTTTTTTTAAATCGATACATGGCAAATTTGGAAATACATGTTTGCTAGAATAAATACGTGTTGATTTATAACATTAATATTTATGGAAATGGAACTTTTTATAAGGTGCAGGAGGTCGAGTCATTTTATCCGTAAAACCATCTCGCCGAGAATTATCCTACATCGATAATTGGCACCCCTTGTTAACCCATTATAACAAGAATTTTATTTTCTCGCGATAGAGAAAAATTGGAATTTAATATAATTTTTTGTTTCAATCCGTAAGTTAGGAACTAATCATTTTTATGAATCACTTAGCTCCTGACAGAATAATGATGGTTTTTTTTTATTTTTATTAATTATCTGATTCGTGATCATATTATAAATTATACGAATTTTCTGTAATTCTTTGGGAGAAAATTTTCAATGTCCTGTAGGAATTTTATGTTTTCCAAGTGGAACCAGAAATGGCCATTTTGTGCTATTTTTCTTTGCATAATAATGTTCACATGACTAACGCTGTTCATAAAATCAAGGAAGAAATAAATGCAATATGCTGAACGTTACTTTAACCAAATATCGATGTTTTGGTGGATTATACAAGTAATATGAAACCGTATCGACGAGCTTTCAAATGTAATCGCGGCAAACCAAGTAGAATATCGAGGCACTCGATGAGTCGGATCTCGAATTTTTATGCGCGCCTTGAAGGGAGTTCTTGCTTGCTCGGTATTCACCGACTTCGTCGTAGTTCATCACAGTTCAGTGACTTCGATGTAGAACGGTAATGTTTGTCTGTTTGGAAATACGAGACCGAACAAAAGTTCGAGACCAGCCGACTTATCGCCGTTCCTTTATGGCGTCTCGCGACCTCCGCTATCAAACGAAATTGGTTTCACTGTGGAAACGTGTTGTTACGTGGTTTTGCTGATGCTAGAATTTCTAATTGACCGAGTGGAAGAAGATTCGTTCACAGGTAATTGGGGAAACTTAAATGTATTTAAGAAGAAAAAAAAAAAAAAAAAAA